>JAQFXU010000432.1:0-54878 GCA_034693705.1 Spatulosminthurus flaviceps | reverse complement strand
AATAATTATTATTACTATTATATACTTTCCAGTATTACACGGTTATTATTTGGTAACTTACGACCCCGTCTCTCACACGATTGAAGCCAAATTGCCACCCTTTCTTGTGCATTGATTTGTGCACATGTCTGCACATTGCTCTTAAAGCTCTATTAGATATACAAGGGTCGCTCGAAGTATAACGTGAATTTTCAGCTTCAGAAAACTTTCAAAATATACAACTACATATAAGGTATGCTTCCAAACCGAAACATTTTTCATCCGTAATTACAAGCTACTGAACGTTAAATGTTAAATTGAATAACTTCAATTAGTAATAACTACTTACACACCGCAGCAACTCTAAATTCTATTGTAATGTCTTCATACCATTTGCTGACATGGTTCCCATTGAAAATTAAATGTCCTATTTTATACTCACAAGGGTTCGAAGTTCAAACAACCATCATGGGTTTCAAGCACGGTAAAATCAGTTGCTTGCCACTGACGTTCCCGAACGTTTCACAGTAATGGATTAACACGCACTAGCAAATAGACGACCAACATTCCCTTTCTTTTATACAATTCTCAGGCATAATGTAATGGTCAATGATTAAAATATTAAACACTAACTTAGAGCAATTCTAATCAGGCGCTTAACAACGGGGGGTACAAGGGGTACATGTACCCCCCACTCAGACCCCAGAGGGGTACAACCATTTATTATGTACCCCCCGGAAATTTGTCAAAGTAGCCAAAAATTGTGTTTTTTAAGCCAATTTTCAACAAATTTTGAAAAAAATTGTAACATTTTCTCGAACGAAAAGTCAAATTTGCGATTTTCTTTTAAATTTCACAAAAAACAACAATTTTTCTTTAAAATTGCTTGTAAAATAGTGATGTTCCTTTGCATATATACATGAGGTGTTAAAAATTCAATTGCCGCGGGGTACAAGCTATGACTTTGTACCCCCCACTCGCTACTCCGTTGTTAAGCGCCAGAATTTCTAATAATATAATAAATTATTATAATCAACTACGGAGGTACAGACACACAGTTATCGGAAGTTATGTATCATCAAGAATTTAAAAGTAAATATACACGCAAAATATCTTACGCCAGTCATACACAAAAAATATTCTTCAATTCAAAATCTTCCAATTAAATATTGATAGCTGGTTCTTTGATCAAGATATAACTTTTTCACGATATTGAGCAAAACTTTTGAATGAAAACAACATCAGGATAGTTTTTGTAGTTCGTAACAATAAATTGGCATAAAATCATCACAGCATTAAAGGTAGTAGACATCATATACTTATTATTGGCTATATCCTATCAATTAAAATGTGATACCTATAACTTCAGTCTGGGATTAGTATAAATTCATAGTATAATCAATGGTCAAGGTATCAGGTCACAGTTGACATGATCAAGGCAAAATGGGTTAATAAATGTGTCATAGCTTCTCTGAATTTTCGGGAACAAATACGGTAATATATGAGGGAACCGAAGAGAGAAAAATATTGAATACTTATATGCGACTCTCTCCATCTACACTACCGCCACTGAATATAAGAACTAATTCTTCGGTCTGAGTAGATTTGTCATTAGAGGAGTAGCCTCTGCCACAGGTGCAGCAAACATCGTTATTATTGACGGAGTCGGATGCTTTCCTTCTAAGTAACATTGTGACTCCCATCCTGCATTTTTTTGTGGGAGAATCCAAAGATGTCCGCTTCACTAGATGTGGCGTCACTTTGGTGTCCCCTAGATCCGCTCCAGTCGACTCAACTAGTTTGGTACGAGGAGATGGTGTAGGGGTTTCACTTGCTTTATTCTTCAGAAGTTCCTATAAAAGAATGAATAAAAGGTATTCAATAAAAAACTCACGAAGTTTACCTTTTGAGAGAAACATACCAATGAAATGCATTTACAGTAACAGGTGGTCAAAACTTACTTGTTGCTGCTGGTTCCTCTTGCAACTTGTAATGGTTATGCTAGAAATATTAGACTTATGTGTAGGAGAGGGGCTTGAGTTCCAGAACCGTAATTTATCTTCCATGTGTATGCTATTTATGGAGGAGCTGGCAGAGGTGGAATTTTGTAGTCTATTAAACTTTTTTCGGAACTGATTTTGAAGATGAGATTGAGGCAAACTAAGCCGCCGCTGCTTGTCACTCAAAGGAGAAGATAAATTCCGCGTGACTACAAGAATATTATGACACTTCAAACCCAAATCAGCATTACTAAACACTAGGGAGAAAATGGTTGCAACTAATAAACATACCATCAGGTTGAACTGACATTGAGCGATTCAAAATTCCAGTTGTTCGTCCTCTCGGTAGTTCATCCCCAAAACCTAAATACCCCAGCCAGATGTTCAGCTCGGCCTGGGACTCGGCAGCAAAATAATGTACGGATGACTTATCTAAAACAGCCACAAGTATTTCTTAAGACCTCATTGTTAAAAATACAATTTCCAATGGAATTTAACCAAAATACAGAATCAAGACCAACCTTTTTTATCTTCTAATTTGAAAGCAAAAGGTCTGGAATGGACTTCACTTGCAAGAGTTACATATGAAGAACTGATACAAATCTCCAATTCCGGCTTCAGAAGCCGGAACATTTGAGAATTGACGGTTGCTCTGCAGCGACTCCAACGAGGTCCACCAAATTTCCAGTGAGGCTGACGTTGATGCAGGAATCCAGTGTAAACAGTATCGGGTTTTGGATCATCGCTTATGCTGGACAGATTAGTTAATGATTGGGGCTTCACACTAAGTGAACCACTGCGACTTTTTGCAACAGGGTTAGATTTTGTCGGTGACAACTTCGTGGGTTCATCAATCGGTTTCCGAGGTTCTGGTTCTGGAACAGGGACCGTATCTCTATTGGTACCGTCAGCGAGAACAGAAGTTACGGTTTCCTTTGCATTATTATTCTCAACTTGTGGAGGTACAAGTGGGGTTGCATTAGATTCTTCAAAGACATCGTCCAACGAGTCTTCCTTCCCTTTTACGCCATTGGTGGGTTTTAGTGAACGTTTACTATACTTCTCCGGCTGTAAACTGTTGGTGGAGGCTTTGTCAAAATCAGACTGTACAGTATTTGTGGGACCAACAAATGGCAGTGTAATTCTTGAGCCACGAACATTTAGATCCCCTACAAATAAGCGCAAAGTCTCATCTATAGGGTCCTGCTTTTCTAATTTGTTTCGTTCAGGAGCTGAAACACATTTGTCCAGTTTGTGTCGCGACGCTGAGCCTGGCTTCGATTGGGGAGGTATTGTATCCTTTAAAGAAATTTCAAATATAAATAAAATTCTCTATAATGCAGAAACGAAAACACAATATCCATTTCAGTTCCTAAAGTGAGCATGACACACAGAGGGAAGTGCTTTACATCATCAGTGAAGGTAACAGGAGGTCGAGTTGACGTAGGACTAGCTCCAGTTACAGTAGCTCTCCGACGCAACAAATTTCTAGGTTTTGGGTATAACTTCCAGAACCTAGTTTCAGCAGCTGAGTTGGTGGCAGCGATGTCGGTTTCCTTAGTGGGACTCTTTGAGGGAGGACTAAAAAGTGCGTAAAGGTAATAAAGTCAATACAATGACAAGGGTCAACGTCAAGAGACAATGCCTAAATTACGTGATATTTTGGAAAAGTTTATAAAAAGTTCGATAATGACCAAAAATGTGAATGAATTAAGAATTAATACGTTAAAACGAAGTTAAATACCAACAATACCTCTTCTGAGTGGTTTCCTGGTCTTCTTTTTCATCATCCTCAACTTCCAGTATGGCTTGACTTGCAGCAATAGCTTTTGAGCGGCTGTTTCTTCCAGGTAATTTACTCGGTCGAAGATACATATGTCCCAACGAATTGCTCGCATGACGTGGTCTACGTTTAATAGTCAGAATTACCTCACAAGGGTTCTCGTAGAGCAAACTCACCAATGACTGTTGAGTCCAGCCCACCTGTAACAGCAGGCAGTAATCAGAAAGCATATTCTTTTTGACAGGTTGACGCGTGACACAGAAATGTCATGTTATGCTCAATTAGAAACTCACAACTGTTTGGTAATTCACTTGCAAAATTTCATCCCCACGTTCAAGATGACCAGATTGCTGAGCTGGAGAGGCTAAATTCACACCGGAGACCATATGAATCCCAAATGGACTGGATTCAAACTGTAGACCCTACGGAGTATGAAAATATAAAATCATGTTAACTATACAATAATTATGTGTTTTAATACTAAAATAGCACGCTATTACTAGCTCTTATTACACGAAAAAAAGAGTAATCCCTACATCCACAAGTCCAATAATTGTCAGAGATAATAATTACCTGGCATACTCTAAGCACTAGCAATGTAAACAAAGCTTACCAGCTCTTGTTCATGTCTCTTTCTGATGGTTATAACATCGACAGCAGCTGGTTGAATCGTCAAGGAGTCCTTGGCATCAATGATATCGTCGCATATTTCTATTATCTTCGTACATAAGTATTGAACTTCCTGCAATAAAAATGTAGAAGAAAATAAATAATGAAATTACGATCCATAAAAATCTACATCTGTTTCTTCGAATTTAATACACACAAACATCACCAGCCATTTGCCACTGACAGAATAATCATAAAATCTTACTTCAATAGCATTATCAGCGAATGAATCCCTTTGGCTCAGCATTGCTAACTCGAAGAGATGTTTGGTCATTTGCTTGGTGATTTCATCATAGTCTGGTACTCCCAAGAAAGGGAACCGTGTAAGCCATCTGAGCAATGTTTTACCAGCATCCAGTAAATAAGATGCAGATGCAAGAGACTCGTTGGATATGAAATTAGTTTTCGCTCTACTAGCAGTCAACTGTGATCGATACGTCTTTGACCGGACAGCAACATTAGACGCCAACGTTTGGAGAGTAACCCGGTCGGATTCTAACTCCTAATAATAAGAAAAACATTACACCGGATTTAAAATTTAAATCAAGGCCGTCAAATTGTAAATTATAAATGGCTTCAAATTACTTTAAATATAAAACTAAAACCCATACATTTCTAAGACTCTGGATGGCATCCCCCAAAAGTACTTGGTCGCCTACTTTTTCCACTCCCAGAGCCACAAGATCCCCTGCCATGAAATTCAGCAATCGCTTTCCATCAATTTTCTTAGTAGCAAAATTTTGAGCATGTCGAGCTAATGAAGAATCTAGGCCTAAAATGGAAATAATGAAATACATGTATATATAAAAAATAATGCATCTCATTTCCCATTACATAAAGTTTGCACACTGTAGCATTCTGCCGCACCAAATAATTTGACTGTAACCACTTTAAGCACCCGAGTGAATTTTAATTTGCAACTAACGAATCAAATCACAGATATCATTTTAAAATCCACCTAAAGAAACAAAACAGTCTCTTACCCTGTATCCAGTCAACCACTTGGTCAACTTCCCACTCTTCCACATTAATAACAGACATAGTGATTTTATCAGCCCGGCTTGAGAAACAGATATGAGAAAAAAATAAACTTTGTCCACTTCCTGATAATAGTTTCACAGTCATGAAGGTAGAGATATCGAAGTTCCAACGTGAAACCTAAAATAAAAGTAAAACAAAAATAATACTTTAAATCCCTCAAACTCCTTACTTAACGTTTTCTTTCTCAGTAGTAATTCAAATGGGCAAAATCAAAAATTAAATATTAATTAAATGCACTAGAACATCTAATCCGATAATAATAATAACTTAGCAATAGCATTTATTCAATTATATTACTTACTTATCCCACCTATGAACACACTGAGAGTTACTCCAAGTCGTCCTTTTTCAACTACATTCTTAATAATAAAAAATACTTTTATGATAATTGATAATGCTATATTTCATGTCATGTCAAGTCAATTACTATCCGAAAACTTCCTATCGTCCATCCGTAATTCAGCTTTATGGCTATTACAAGTTAGCCGATGACCGACCAATGGTGTGAATCAGCTACTACTACTACATCAGGAAGGATATAGGTTTGCCAGAGTTGCACATGATTTGTATCCCAATCAATGCTTTGTAACACTATTAGAAAGTTTTTAAAGACAAGAACCTAGAGTTTGTCCATTATTCGCAATTAAAAGCATTCCAAGACCCATTGGCGTCTGCCGAATACGCGGAAGTACTATGTGTAAAATTATAAACGAAATTAAATATGTCGGGAATTTAACAATAAAGTCTTGTTGTCCACCTATCCAACCATCCAACGCCAAACTCTACAATGTACATACTTACTGCAACCGTACTTTCAAATATTTAAATTGAATTTTAGTCTGCAATTCAATTATTGAAGGAACAATTACGATGTGATTAATTTTCAGTGTCATTTGCACGAATGAGAAAGAATTTTAACATAGTATGGTTCCCCGTATTGATTTCCCTCAAGAACGCCATACCCAGGTCGAAAGTTGTCATAAGTTGGAAACACGGACCTACGATGTTCAGACTTCCTTTGTGATAATCTCGATACGCACAATTGTGGTTTTTTTAAAGATTGTATGTACTACCGAGTAATTGACAAACGCTGCTGAGCCTTCATTGGATTGCATTTAACTGGGCAGTTTTAATTTCTGGTTACCAGACCATTGTCGTTAAAACTTCATAATTGCGTTTATTACAACAGTATTGTGAAACTTCGACAACCTAAGCTTGCTGATGTAGTGGCTAATTCACAACATTGGTCGGTCAACGGCTAACTTCTACCAACCATCTTGTGATACGGATGGAGGACTCACGGGTAAATTTTCACAGCCATTCAACGCCTTGCTTCCCACTTTATTCTGCGAAATTACCTGGCAGTCAATTAATACGTTAAAAACATTGCCCCATCGTCAAGACACGACTCTTTCCAACTGTAATTGGTATTCTTAATTATTGGCCACAATAATGTTGATTCCATTACATCCATGAATAATTCCGTGTCCAGCACATAATGCCCAGTTATTGTTTGAACCTACAAAAATTCATAGAAACACAAATCATTGTATTGACTATTGAGTTTATGAAAAATCAAAGCATTGCGTCAAAAATTGAACTACACGTTAAAATCATCTCAATCAATCATCTCGTCAAATCTCATACCCCATTATTTATAATTAACAGAAGATACGCTCGTTCCCCGTTTGTTCACTGATGTGCAACAATGCCAATTACTTCTTGCACTAATCCTGATTTAAATTAACAAAACCAATCCAACAACACACTTGTCCTGTTTTCACAAATGATCGCAAAAAGGAACACAAATTATCAAAAACTTAAGTCAGTCGAGTCACAAATTTCACAAATAAAACAAAATCAATTCACGCATACAAATATCAGTCAACGCCGTAATTACGCACAATGCATTCAAGTTTCATTTTGTATGACATGAATAATAAATTATTGCAGATAAATAATTTACACCTTCAGCGAACCTCAGTATACAAAAAACCTTTGCGAACACAAAACACAAACACGTTAATTATCTAATGTTTTTGTAACTAGCAAGTAATTTATAGTTGTTACAGGGCAATATCTGAGTTTAATTACTTGCATATTAATAATAATGTCAATGTTTTTCATTTATTTAATACATTCAGGAGATGGTGAATGTTCAGTCAACATCCAGAATCCAGACAATCCAGAGTGAGAGTAGACTATCTACATACTATACGCAGAGATCCAAACTTCCAGCTCCTCACACACACACTCATCCGCTGGATGATTCGTCCACAAGTGTCATGTGTCGATATATACACGATGCTATGCATAGCAGAGACGATTCATACAAAGCATATGTATATGGTTGGATTAAGACATATAGACATCATATATGACATCCCAAGAAAAGATATTTCTTAGGTAGTGTTAGGCAGTCCTACCATGATTAAAATAGTTCCAACGTAGAGGTTTGCTGTCCTGGAAAAAGTTTATTTAATTTGAATCTGGAGAATGGAACCATTTTGAGATAAACATTCCGTGACTGCAAAATTACATTTATCAATTTTCGTGCAAAAATTAAAAATAATTATTATAATATAAAAATGAGATACTAGCAATGTGATGGACTTTAATGGAATCGCTGTAGGAAGATGCAGATGGGTATACGAAATGCAATGAAAAATGTAACGAGGTGAGGCCTCTATAGGATTTCATCGGAGGAACGAAAGTACTTAAGCAGAAATATCTCCGAATTTGGAAAAACCCAAGTAGGATCTTCCATCTTTATAAGCTAGCATAGCATAGCGCCCTCTTTTTTGGTACAGAGCAACAGAACAAAGATTGGCTCATCGGATCAGATTATATAGTCTGCGGTTCTGGTTAATCAGCGTCAGGTCAGACTCGAGGGAAAAACTTTCCGGTTCATTGCTTATGGAATGAAAGCTGACTGTGTGAATTTCTTGTGCCAAAGTTTGGATTAAATAAGAATAAGAAGAGATTATTGACACATGACACTTATGTATGATGGGGGCTATTTCTAAGGCTTCTTGTGCTGTATTTTGGTTCGTTTGGGTAAGCGAATTAATTATTTTTAGATAAAAACGGTTTTATCAGTTTTTGGGCAACCCAGGCTATGTATAGTGGTCCCTATGATTCCGTGTAATTCAGATGATGACCCTTTCCTTCCTATGTGGAGTACTACAAATCCAGAATAAGTATTCGTACATCGAAACGAAATCGGAAATGTCGCTGTTGATTGTCTTTTCTTGTGTGTGGACAATTGTGATGGCCATTTTAGGGTGCTGTTGTATCAAGATGGAGGTGCAACATACTTGCTGCGCAATATGGGTAACAGAGTAACAGGATGTTCTTGGAAAGAGGCTTGGCTTCATTAGAACGAAAATGACAGAATTGCTGAGCTCGTAATTATTAGCATTTTGTATTTTCAGTATATTATCCCGACACTGCTCATTAATTTGTTTCTCTGCACATCCGTGTTGATTAGCCTACGATCTTCCGGTACGGAGAGCATTCATGAAGAAGGAGATGCGCTCCGACAGATCAGGAAAGCACTTGCAGCCACCCAAGCTGTGCCCAAGTTTTTGTACCAAACTCAGCTTCATTACGTATATTTGATGGCATTATTTAGGGTTTTGCAACTGTTAACAATTTAGCTATAAAAGTAAAGACTGAAGAATCTTTACTGACAAAAATAATTCAGGGTTGCTGCGGGATTTATGGCTTCAAAGACTATCGCGCTTTCCTTATACCTGCCACAACCAGACAGGATATTCCGTATAGTTGCTGTAAAGACCCCACAATTGGAAAAACCCGTCGGTGCCCTCCAGCTGACAAAACTGAAAACTTTACGTCGACCGTGTTTGATATTTATATTAACTCGACCATTCCAAACGTAACACTCCCGTATGACATTCCCTCCGATAAAGATGATCACCTGCTAGAGCCTATAATTCTCAAGCTATATGGAACTGTAGAAGAGCATGGGAACGCCCCGGAAAGATATCTTAGCCCAGACCTCGATTTACCTGTAAAAGTAAACAAGCTTGCAAACTTTCATCTGCAGGTATGACCCATAAACTTCAGTTCATGTCGTAAATATGGAGCAGATAGCAAAAAAATGCTAGATAGGCTAGAGGTCGTTTCACGTAGATTTTACGTATAGAGGGTCGTACTAATGCGACTTACAAATAAGCAAAAAGATCAGTCGCTCACTTTTCGTGACCCGACGATTTTAAAAAAAACATCGCTTACTACTTACGCCTACCCATGCTTTTATGCTGTACTAAATATAGTGTTTCCACCATATTAGTGTAAACGGGAAGGCACCTCACCCAGTGTTTTCCTGAGTGCATAAAGTGGCATGGTGGATTGGGTAGTGTTAGGCCCTTCGAAGTGAAGAAAACATACCCTGCTACTCACCCACCTGTCGGTGGATACAAAAATCAGTACCCACCAATTTCCCTGAATTGATCCTTGATAGTTTGCAACTAGAAACTTCGTAGCTAAAAAGGGGTAAATATAACATCTAATATCCCGGCCTCCAAATGTCTGCTTCCGCAGTAATTTGCCAACGACTTCAGCAAAAGTCATGCACTGTCGCTTACGAAAATCATCTCGCGCGAGCGCGCGACTGCGATTTTAGCCTGACTTTGGGGGAACGGGAAATCCGGAGCAATCTTACAATTAGTGTAATAAATTAACCACTGAAGTAGGAAGCTTCCTACTTGTGTGACGCAGACGCATTTAAGGCATTTACATATTTATAGCAAAATCTTTATTATTACAAAAATTGTTGCCCATAACTTAATTTAATCCTATGCAGGGTTGCTTCGAGCATCTGAAGGAAAATTCGAAGGCAATCCATAACTACTACTTTGCATTTAGTCTTTTCTTGATTGCTTCATCCGTGCTAATGTGCATCCTCTTTGGTAAAAGTTGGGTGAGTGCTAGAAGAGCACACCACCACAACATACAACGGTTGATGCACGATACAATGCGACGGCACTCAGAGACTTCTATCGCGAATGCAGAAATGGGACGTGATGGCAAAGATCGGCTTAATGACTCATTCTTGCGGGAGGTGAACGCTTCTGAAGAAAAATTAAGGCCGGTGCGTTTAAAATGAGCTCATTTAGCATGCAGTAGCAATAGTAATGACATATACATGTAAGCGAATTAATTGCTACCCACTGTCCAGTTTGTTGCAAGTGCTAGTAAAGTAAAACCATGATCTGATTTATTATTCTTTATTCCTATCTTATTACTGAAAAATAATACGTGTAAGTACATAGTAGTGTTTAAGTTTCATTGGACCTCTTTCTTGCGGCTTGCGCAAACGTTGATGTTAATGTGTACCAGTTAAGGGTACTTGGTCCTTCAGGAATAATTAAGGGAGACTATACAGGCGAGTCAGTCGTTAATTATGGTTATATCCTGATATAGCTGCGGTCACTTTACGTCGTTTGATTTCACTGTACCCCGGCAAACAACTGCCTTCCACCTGAAATTTTCAGGCTGAAAATGTGCCCAGGTAAAACACTGTCAAGAAAATCAGTATGCTGCAATGAAATGCCTAATGTAAAATTCAAAGCTTCGATCGGTCCCGGTCCACATCCACAAGTTCAGGGACATACATTTGTTAGTAGCTCCGGGAACGTGCGAGGGACATAATTATCGGAAGCAACATTGCCAAATAGTTGGATATTGATAATTATTGGTGCTGTTTAAAATCTGAAACCGTCAAAACACTAAAGCCTTTATTCTAGGAATAATAATAATAATAATTATTATTATTATTACACATACATCATAGTCCATCTAAATATAAAATCATAGAAATGGTCCGCAGAGTTACAAAAATGGTAAAATGCACATGTTCTAGATCGCAGACAAATTGTTCAAACTTGACATTTGCGTTCACCTTACACACGATAATTGGGTTACGTATCGGGAAGTAATATACAAGCACGTGGGTGCACAAAAAAACTCTTGAAAACAATAACTGTACTGTTCACATGTTGGAGGATTTTAACAACATATGCTTGACGGTACTAATGATTACTTCCAACATTACAGCATAAATTCTGAGTCAAGATCTACCAAAGAAAAATGTTTTAAATAAAAAAATGGCCACAAGACCTTAGGGGATAATGTTAATCAATTATGAATACTTCTATACAGAGACCCAAGTATATACAGTTACAAATCAAGTATAAAAGTCCTTAAACACATAGGCAGTGTGAATGTAGGAAATCAGACTTTACCAATATTGAATTAATAATAAATATTATTGATTTCTTAAAGTTAATATAAATGACAATGACAAGGCCTCTTCAATTACGATTGGCCGAAGAAGTTTAAATAATTCATGAACCACACTATTTCTAGAACTGCTACAATTTTTCGCATATTCTTACATGATACCGAACGAACATCGTTAATATTGCAATAATTTGCGACAATCTACCGTGCATCCACAGCTGAAGTCTTTTCATGCAATAATTGCTGTTGACTCTCAACGAAACTGTCGACGACTTTTCTCAAATGCGCCATCATTCTAGTTTTATCTTGCGCTGAATAATTTCTCTCAATAACCAGCATGAGTTGGTAACGAATATCTAAAATCCGATTCACGCCTACAACGTCTGTGCTTTCTGTGATGTCGTGAAGTAATTTCTTCATTTTTTTATCGCAGTCATCATGGTTTGTGCCTGCGACAAAATTATAGTTTTATACAATACTGATTCTTTAACATAACGAATTTGTCTGAGCTTAGCTTATTAGTGCTGAGTACTAATTTAAACGACACTTTCACAAATGACAAAAATATTAAAGTACAAAGTAAAGCACTTACATTTCGTATATGAATAACCACCCTGTGACAGTTCTAGCGATATTGGATTCGAATCAGGAGATTTGGTCTTCGCCATCTCGGGAGTTTTGAGTCCGTTTTGCAGACGTGAATTACTATTACTATTGGGGGATGTGTTGGAAGAACTGTCGCCTGAAGGTGACAACTTTCGAAGCTTAATTCCATTAATATATACTCCTACTCCACGAAGTTTCCGTTTTCCGTTAATATTTAAGTCATTCTCAGATGAGCTCGTTTCCAGACATCCATTAGACACAGGCTTCACAGTGTGGCCGGTGTGCTCTTTGGAACATCCCGGAGCCTGATCATTGCCGGCACTGCTGGAACTGTTTGCTGCTGCAGCCTCTTCTCTTTCCTTCCGAGCTGTTGCAATATTCCTGCATGCATCCTCAAAATCTGAGTCCATCTCATCTTCCAGAATCAGCCAAGCGTAGTCCACCAGTTCATGAGCACGATGAATAATGGCCTGAAAAAAAAGCAACAGTCCAGTTTTCAGTACATTATTTATTGTAATTTGCGTAAGCCATTTAGCAATACGTGAAAATACAAATATGCGATTGCACGTTACCTTGCTCTCGACTGTGTAGGGTGGGTTATACTCAACTGCATTATCACGAATCAAGTGAATATCTGCCATGAAATTCTGAGCACTTAGATACAATCCTTGATCCAATTTTCTCATCATTGACTCGAAATCCATAGGATTTTTAATTATATCGTGATAATCTGGAACTTCTAGGGGATCCACAGGTGTTAAGAAGATGTTGAATCTGAAGTTTCCAAGTAATTGTAAATTGTATTATGACTTTCGAGATAATATTCATATTCAATATTTCATGATAACTGTCTAAGCAGTAATAAATAATAAACAAGAAATAATACTTTAAAATGTTCTACATATGAACTAAGTTCAACTAACTTCTTGTTCCTTGCTAATTTCCATATAACCTCTCGCAAAAATTTCCTCAAACTTCGAAGCATAGTTGTTTCCTTTTTTTCAATCGTTTTCAACTCATCCGCACTCGGAATTTTTGGTGGGGGAGGTGGGGCAAGCTGCAATTCCTCCAATCTAGGAGTTTCTAAATCCAGATAAATGAGAAACCAAACGTATGGGGAATGCAAAATTTTGAAAACAAAAACTGGTGTTTTTTCAGCAGTTGCAGTTTTAAAAAACATTATTAGTTATTACCCGTCTCGGTTTTGATTCTAACCATCAGAGCCTTCGCGCAAAGTACTTCTTTAAAAAACGCCAGTCGAGAATTACGGGAAAACGGATTCATGCAATGACTACGACCAATGAACAGATTAAGTAAGGAATCCGGCAAATCGGTCGAGTCGCTATCTTCCTCGCTGTCAACTTTGCCTCCCGTATCATGTCTTGTTCTCTCAAGCTCAGCGGTTGCAAGAACGAAAAGAGGTTTAGAAGAAGCTTCTACAATTCTGCGATATAGAAAATCCTGGCCTTGGGGAGACATTCCACCGAAAATAGTATTTGCCGAAGGTATCAGCACAATGGCCAATTTGTTTAATCTTTGAGCTTCATTGAATACCTGTTGAAATAATAAATTAGTGTGTACTACAACTTCAAAATTAAATCGGTATTGTGTTAAACCATACTTACAAGAGATACAGCGCCAATCTCGGAGGCTGGATCCCGCAAAATAACAGATTCAAAATTTAAAGTGAACACAGGAACAGATTCGAAGCGATGCAAGACACATGGAAGAACATAGTGATCTAATCCACTATCTGCGTGAGATGCATAGATGAGAAATCTCTTCGGAGCTGGTTCCTGGAGCAAATCCGTTTCTTCATTAAGCGGGAACAAATTTGTGACATTTTTAACTATCTGATCAACCTCATCAGATAGTAAAGGAACCAGCGGTGGAGGGAGCGGGTGCCCAGTTTTAATAATCGAATTGGCACCCCTAAGTGAGGATGGTTTAATTCTTTTCATAGCCTGCTGCCAATCCGATTGTTGCACCTGCGAAGCAAATAAGAATGCCATGAATCGTACACTATATTAGATTTGAGTATCGATAGTAAAACAGTAAAACAACTCAAGCACACAAATTAAAATACATCTTAAAATATCTAATATTACTATGAATGAAAAAGAAAAAACTGTACTTTTATGGAGTTGTAATCAAGTAAATATTTGTTCGTTGACGTGTAAATCTGAGGATAGCGTCGTCTCATAGCACAAACACTGGACTCGGCACACAGGAGTTTTAAATCAGCTCCACTGTATCCCACACTACGAGACGCTATGAAGTCTACCAAATTAGAAGGAATCTCATCGCCTCTCCACGTTCGCGTATGAGATTTAATGATGTCTTTCCGACCCTCAACAGTCGGAAGTAGAAATGCAAACTCATGATCAAAGCGTCCTGGTCTTCGCAGGGCAGGGTCAATTGAATCAATACGATTCGTTGCACCAATAATAATGACGTCACCTCGACTTTTGACCCCATCCAGTTCTGCTAGCAGAGTTGACACGACTGAGTTGTGAATTTGGTCCTACAATGAAAAAAACATTTTCTATGTTTACAAAAATCAAAGAATTGATACCTATTGCTAATTTTTTAAGACCATGAAGTACCGTTTTTGCAGAGCGAACTGGTGCGAGACCATCAATTTCATCAAAGAATATTATACTCGGCTGAGATCGCGTTGCTTGTTCAAAAAGCTTTCTCAACATTCTTTCTGATTCCCCAACCCACCTTCATTACAAAACATGAAGTACTCACAATTAGTTTGGACTTGTAATGAAACTATTTAAGAGGCCAAGTGCTTTATTGAAACTTACTTGCTCATTATGTCTCCACCTTTACGCACAAAAAATGTCACCTTTTGGCCTCCTAACGTTGAGCACTCATTCACCAACGCACGAGCCAACAAAGTTTTACCTGTGCCTGTTATTAAAACAATTCATTATCAGCATGGTTTCACAAAGTGATTGCATAGAAGCAGCGTATAATGTAAGAATCATTGAAACTATAAAATGACAACAAACTGAATATGGAAAAGTACCGGGAGGTCCATGAAAAAGTATGCCTTTTGGAGGAGCGATGTTACGGGTCGAATAAAATTCTTTGTAGACTAGCGGCAAGATGACAGTTTCACGAAGTTTTTCCACAACGTAATCCAATCCACCCACGGAAGCAAAAGTTATTGACGGATCGACTTCATTCGGTTGCAGATCAAGAAAACCTTTCTAAATTTTTCAATAAACGAATATTATTCTTTGGGTTTTCTATAACTGGATAGTTACACAACACACAACAACCAAGACAAGTTTCACCAACCTTGGATCCAACTTTTTCAGCTTTATCAAAAGAGCTATGATGAGAGTGGTTATTTCTACGATCACCCCTTGATCGGCTAGAGTTTGAACTTGAACTTCTGCTGTGTGAGCTCGAAGACCGGCGACGCTGCTTTCTTCGTCTGTGGTGACCACGACCTCTTGCCATGAAGGCTTCAGCGGAGGGTCTTGCATCTAGAGAATTAAGAAAACCAGATAATGTCAGATCATAGAATTGCTTAGGTCCAAAAAGGTAAAATCTCCTTAAATATACCTTGCTGTTTACTCTTCCTTTCACGAAGCCTTTTAGAAACAGGTTCTTCTTCCTGGCTCCTCGAAGTCGTTGTGGTCTTTCGAATGAATTCACTGTAGTCAACTCGACCAGTCCTACGAGAACTCCGAGATTTCAGACGAGAGTACATATCCTCAGTATGCTGTTCATTTGAATCCGATCTTACAATCACCACCTCTATCATGCTAAATGTATCTAAACGTATATGTCCTGAAGATATTTTCCTCACCTCAGCAGTGCTGATATTCTTTGGCACCGAGTTCCTCGTACTTGGCTTCTCCGTTTCCTTTGTTTCAGCATCGCCATTTTCTAGACTTTCAGCTTCTGCATCCAACTGCTCGTCTCCTCTGAGCCGATTCGACCTGCGACTCTCAGTATGCGAAGACTCTACCCTCTCCTGTGTAGAAGTACGTCTAGTTCTCCTTTGCTGGGTACTTGGTTCCGTCAGTAACCAAGATTTGCTCTCTACCTCGCAACTCCTCGACTTTGTTTCTCGTATAGACCGTCTCCTCCCTGTTTTTGCAACAAAGAAATGAAATAACATTTTAAACACATTAACCCAAATAACACAAAAATGTAGCTAAAATCCACACATTTATAACTTTGATTTATTTCAGCTCATTATTCACCAATGTACGAAATTTGAACAGCGTACCTCCGTTCATATTACCATCTGTATCTACACTTTCGTCATTTGCTTGTTCCCCAGCAGTCTCTTCTTCAGAATTGTCTTTGCTTGCCGAACACTCGTCCTCCTCCTCCTCGTCTTCAGACTCCGACTCGGATACTTCTGAATGTTCTATCACCTGATTTCGATTTCGGGTCGACCTCTGCCAAAAATACACATTCACAGTTATTACCAGGAAAAATAACATTATCTAGTAACTTCATATATATCTTTGTATAGTAATCTACACACTGTAGCACTACCGATAGATTTTGAAGTAACTTAATGCGATTAACTGATTGTCAAAAATTCATGACTCTCTTAAAAAATCTTTATACTATGCAAAAATTAAGAGCTTACTTGTGACATCCTTCGAGAGCTATCCTCAGAATCCCTCCGAGCAGAACCCCGTCTAGGTCTTAACCGTCTATGACTGTTCTTCTGAACTTTCTCAAATTCAAAATTAGGGTCCTCATCCTCTTCTTCACTGGAGAGTCCTCCGTTCCATCCACGATCACCAAGTGGTGGTTCCGGATTTTTTACCATCCTCACTTCTAAGACAACCACATGAAACTAAATTAGCCTAATTAATAATTAGTAACAACCTCCAAAATACAATATTCAACGTATCCGCTTTGTAAGTCAAATGTCTCCATCCTCACTTATCAATAACGTCCAAGACAATAAATATAATTTCATTGGACAGCCAACCAATTTTATTAATATGTCAATTCCTCATCTACGTAACACTTAAACACTACATAATTCATTCCATTACATTTCAACCATGTTAGTTATTTCAAATCCATGTTACCACATAGTTTACTCGTTTACTGTATTCTTCGTACAATTATACTTACTTGACTTTTGTCGATCGTTCTCCCGCCTCAACTTGCCAACTAAATCTTGAGAATATCCAGTGTATTTACTATTTACCATCCACGCCTAACTTCACTCCAAACAATAGGCTAGAATTCGGAAAATGCTAAAAAATAATAAATAGAAGCTTCGTATAAATTCTGCCGTAGAATTTACTGTCCAAACTCATCCACATTTTAATGAGAATTAATGTTTACAAGAAACATTATATATTGCACACACAAATGTAATCGGAAATATTACTAGCGCGGCTAAAACTTCCAACTTCAGCAATGTGTAATATATTTTCAACAAACATAGACCATTAAAAGCTACCCAACACGGTTGCAGTGCTGCTATCGTCAGTGCAGATGAGATGAGTGCAGGGAGTATATATGCTATAAAGTGAACGTGGAGCATACTTATAAACGTTCAGGAGCAGACTCAGCAGACGCACGTACACTCGTACTCATATACACATAATACAACGTAGCTCTATGCTTTTTATTCGATGACACAGAAACACTTGGTTTCTTCTTGGTTGGTGGAAGAGGAATTCAGGCACGTATAGGGAGATTCTCTTTCTATAGTACTTTTATCTATATGCTCTCTCTCACAGCACATACTAGGGATGATACCACATTCAGCTTTTGAGTTGAGAGCAGGATCCTAAAGAGCGGGGGTGATGTTTCAATTCAATGTTTGTATTGTATAATATTGCGTAAACCGTAAGTCAAACTTTACGAATATACACACTATACTACTCTGCCTGGTCTGCCACAGGAGTTTAACATTACTTTACATAGCACTACATATACTATAGCAAGCAGCACTAGAACTATTTGCTGCTCAACTGCTTTAAACTATTGGATTCATCTCATCCTTCCCCTTCGATGTTAAATCCTTATGTATCCCTACAGTCTGACATAGGAAACTTGTGGGAAGAAAGGCTTCGCGGTAAATTTTACATACTTGCCAAATTCCAAATCAGAAATCCTACCAATGGTTTACTTCAGCACGGGATTCAAAAACCGTATAATTATTCGAAGGAAAATAAAATCATGCATATAGAATAGAACAACGACGAAACTCGACTGCCCGGATGAATTTCTCATGATACCCACATTATTTACCCCATGAAGCTTCAACCCCAGTCCAGAAAACAGGAAATACAGATGCAGAACCATATTATATGTAATTAAACTGGTATGAAATAGTTCCGGGATTAATTTGAGGAAGCAGCGAGTGACGTATTGAGTGAGTTCTTGACAGGAATACGATTGAAATGATGTACTTTATTCCTATGCATAAATTAAAGTAGCTTACAGGCTTACACACTCATCCGTACAGTGAGATATTTATATAAGAGTAAGGGGAAACTGGTTATATTTTAACTGAGGGGGGAAATGCCTAAACATTACATGTGAAAAAATATTTTTCCAAAACTTGTTCGCCCTCTCCCATGTGAGAGGTACATGATTATAGTGCAGGAGCCCGGGCACTTACAATGACATGAACGTCTTCACTCACACAAATTCAGTAAAATCATCAACATTGAAAGATTTTCGCGAGGAAGTTGTTCCAGAGGATGCAGCAGTATTGATGCTAGAAGTCTCTTCTTGGTTATTTTGCTGATGACCGGTTAACTCCTGACTCATCCTATTTCTTAGACGCTTGATGTGCCGAAGACGCTCCAGCCAATTAGATGCGTAAGGATCAGCCCCTGGCCGCTGCATGGATTGGAATATGACCGAGGCAAGATTGGAGTGGAGGGCCCATTGTCTCGCCATTATAGGAAGATTCTGGTCTGACACAATCTTTGGATCGGTATGACCAATTAGGTCTGCAAGAATAGGTTTGGCTTTGACAATGACTCTGTTAGTTTTGTGATCCAATGGCTCGATAACCACGCAAGCGTACAAAAACTGGCACTTGATTGTGGAAATATCGTATTCTTCCCCACTGTTGTTGTAGACAATAGCTACGAAGTCGTTACCAATGTGACGTTTCTTGGCGTTGCAAGAAGGGTCTGCGGCGATGACAGTAGGCATGAGCGTAGCCACATGGAAAATAACCTGCATCACGTCATCCTGCCAAATTGTGGCAAAATCTCCATCATTCCCATCCCGACTCAGCCCACCTAAGAAAGTTTTCTGAGGATCCACTTGACTAAGCTTGATGAGTTTTCCAAGGCCATTTAGGAATTCTCGGTAACGGCTGGACCCATACTGGTTCTGCAGGATTTGACTTTCGTTTGCGACCTGTCCCGGGCCCACGTATACTACTCCGATCTTATGCGTTTCATAGGGTTGGATGTAATCCAGAACTTTGAGACTCTTCTTGGTAGACTCATTCATAGGTAAGTGCAATGGTTTGTTACCACCAAACATTCCTTGGGAACAGAGTTGAAGGAAAATGAAACCTGGACTGATTCCCGAACGAATTCCAGATTCTCCACCTCCACTCCCCCCGCTACTGTTTCGTCCAATAGATGAATCGGTTGAAAGCATTCTGCGCAAGTTTGTGCCTGGTCGCCGTGCTGGGGTCATCACTGAAATTGTACTCATTCGATCCCTCCGGATTGGGGTTAAATCTTCTAAACCACTTTTATCTGGTAACAACACATGGGAAATCTCTTCTGGGATAGTGTCATAAGTATGAAATGGAGCACCACTTCCGATTGGTTTAATTTTCGACTCGACGTCTATCATTTCTGACCTCTGACTAACTACGTCTGACGGATTTGATGGAATAAAATTGTTAATTTGGCCATTACTACCATTACTACTACACGCAGGTACAGTTCTAGTGGTTGCTATTTGACTGGGCACAAGAGCACCACCCAATTCCTCCTCATCCTGTTCCTCAATCTCTCGTTGCTGATTCATAAAGGGAGCTTTCCAACTAGAACACATCTCTGGCGAAGAATTGGATCGTCGCACCGGATTCTTCTTCCCACTTTCGGAGCAATAATCGTCGATGGGAGACTCCACACAACTTGGAGAAAGCGGGGATGGAGGAGTGGAATTTATTTGAAAATCTTTGTTTTCGGCCCCTATGTTAGCTTGCTGAGAACCATTACTATTTGTTTGCTGAGAATTATTCTGAAACGGATTACTAGATCTATGATCGGGTGAAGATTGCGTGGAACTACCAGCTCCTGATGTTGGGTTCGATTTCAAAGTAAACATTGTACTCATATAAAGAGCCGAAAGCTCTTTAATAGGAAATTCAAAGGTCGTGTGGTTCCCTAATTGGTTTTGAACTCGCATCATCCAAGACGTGTTCCCAGTTGGACGACGAATGTGCACCTCCGCCCAGCCCTGGCACCAACATGTGCAAAGCGAGTGCTCAGACTTGGGTTTCAATGCAATATCTTGCGAAGTTGCAGAAGTTGAATACATTCCGTCGTCCAAATCAGAAATTTTATCCAAATGTAAATCGTCTCGAGTTTTGATTTTCGAATCCAAAGTGAACAATCCATGATCAAGCAAGCTATCTGGCCTTGACAATTTTCCACCTTGTGAGGCTGTGCCAGCAAAGGCAGATCTATGCCGACGGCGTTGTAATGTTGAAGCTGTATTTTCTGACATTCCTGTCAGACTCTTTTGCGAGTTTGTGGTTGGTGGGGTGTCCACCTCAAACTTTTCCCCGCAATTATTTAAGGAGTGCTCATCAGAACCCCCCATAAACTTCCTGCAGAGCAACCAGCACTTGTCACAAAGTCCATCTCTTAGTTCCTTCTGAGTACACCCACTCGTGGTTATAGTTATAATTTTATTGTCACTCAGCCATGTCTGCGAGTGACCACCACTATTCAAAAGGAAATTTGTGGACTGGAATCGAGTTGGGAGAGCCGAGCAGTCTGCAAATGTGTATCTGGCCATCAAATCAACACATGTTTCTGTCAATTCCTGATGAAATGACATAAGGGATTTATCCATGGGAAGCTTCCAGTCCAAAACAGGTGTGACGGCGTAGCGGCTTGCCGGATTGTTCATATGAGCTAGCGGTCCTCCTCCTAAAATCATGTCAGATAACACTTCACTTCATGAATTTTTAAATATTTTTATGCCTTTGCCTCGCCAAACAAACGAACTCGTTCTGAATTACTCACACCACTTGCCAAAACTGCTGAAAGATATTAAGTGGCTATACAATTACGTAGCAAACAATGAAAGCCATGAAACCGTTACCTCCGGGTACGTGATGTCCAGAAATAGGCCTTTCCCTACGCTTAAACGTTTGGTCCGTCAGGCTAGAGCTTCTTTTCCTGTTTGATGAGTCTTCATTATGCAAATCCCCGCCTCGTTTCTGAGATGCTTCCTCGAAAGGTGTCCAAACATTGGACTCTAATCCTTTAATGATGTAACTAACAAATCCTCTCCGAAAAGAAAGTCTGCATTTTAGAAACCACATGGCAATGACATGATGTGCCAACGATACAGTGTACTGGTTAAATTTAAAAGGGTTGGTGTAAGGTAATGCTATAGCGAATATCGCCATGTACTGATCTTGAACAAAGGATGCAAATATTCGGGGTAGGTGGATTAGCGTCGATAAAAACTCCAGCACGGGAATAGCGATATTCACCTTCGGCGTTATCTTCGACAAGGAAAGCAAAACCTCAGGAAGTAACTTATGCATGGTGTCCTTCATTTCCAAGCTACATATGGACAGGGAGAGAATACATATTCGTGTGCATTTAGTCACCAGTCCGAGTTCCAAACATTTCACAATTTTCACTTGGACGGAAGGCTCTAGGTGTATATGGTACGAGACCAGCGATGTCAAAATGGGGAAAATATAGCCCTGAAAATCCGAACGAGAGAACCGCATGGGGGCATTTCTAAGGTTTTCCACTGAGGAAGCAGATTTTTCAGTGACCATGGCACAAAGGGCTGTCGCCAAGTAGTCAATGTCATTTCCATGCTTAGAGAGAACTAAAGCTTTGTTTTCCAGCACGTGTGGTATTTGCTTGAGAACTAGTTCCAGAATCTTCCAGTCCTTCTCCTTCTTTAAGCACGTCACCACAAGTTTACAGGCCAATGTCAAAGAGATGGAAGTAACTACCGGAGTATTCAGTTTGTGAGTTCCAGGTATAGTAACTCCAGAAGCTTGGCCCGTAGAAGAGTTGATGCTTGCGTTGGAATTAGAATTTCCCGAGTATAAAGAAGAATTAGAGGTACCAGTGGCTGAATTTAATAGACCGACTGACTCATTATGTTCCGACTTAGACATATCGGGACGCTCTCCATCTCGATGATCCACAGCTAAATAAGGACTGTATCGAATTCCTCCAAAAGTCGAATTTGTAGTGTGATCCATCAACTCGTCTCTGGGAAAACCCAAATGATAGATGGAATTCGCCCGAATTTTGAAAAAGCAGTTGAAAATATTGAATCGAATCGTTCCACAATGGTCCAGAATGTTAACACGCTTGTAGTGATGTTGAAGATGGCGTACAAGAATCCGGTAGCAGTAGATAGGTATAGACGAGGGAAGTGAATATATCTTTTTCTGAAATAACTGAATCAGGCCACTGATCGCAGTGATGATGTCAACAGCATCGCTCTCGTGGAGCATCTCGTGGGTACTAATAGTTCCTGAGGCTGCAATGCTCTCATATGGGCGATTCACGATTCTTTCCAGAATACCCACAACTTCATAGCACTTCTTGGATGATGACTCCAACAGGAACTCGACAATAAAATCAACCCCAGCCTGCCTCACTTGAATACTCATCTCGGACTCCAGGGATTTGAAATAATGGAGAATAATTTTGTCAATAAGATCATCTTCATGCGTTTGCAGCTGAGAAATCGCTACTTGATGAATTATCTTAACAGCCTTCACTTTCAAATTAGGACGGTATTCCTCACGAAAATTCCTTTCCGAAAATAAAATCAGGTGATTGAGCCAGTTGGCTTTGGTACAATAGAGGAAATTCTTCTGCTTGTAGTTCATCAGTTTCTCAATGGATGATTCCTAAGCAGCAAAATTAAAAACATCAGGAGTAATACCCTTTTACCCCGGTTTCAACATTTGAATACGTAAGAAAGACAGAATGCATATAAAGAAAACTCACACATCGAAAAGACGTAGCTGCTTCTATAACATCATAAAAAATATGAAGGGCACCCGAAAAAGACCCATTATCAACAATAGCTTCTATCGTGTCTAAAGTGTCATTGATAACTCGAACAATTTTGTTGTGATTAATGGCATCGTTTTTCCAATCAACTCCTTGAGTGTCCTCAACGACTGTCCCAATTATTTCTAGCAGTAAATCCCACGTGACGGACTGCAGGGTCTCTCCATTATGCTTCACTAAGTCTTGTATTCGAAGCATTACTTCGTAAGATATATAGATGTGTTTTCGCTCCAACGCCTGTAATCAATTGCATTTTAATTATTGGTGAACCAATAATTCAATCACCTTCTTACAACTTGAATATTATAGGATAATGAACAAACGAATTCAACTAAAACAGAACTTTAAAGTTTCTTACAGCAGCAAATGAAGAGAGAACAGTTGAAGGCGTGTACTTAAGTGTCCGAACCTGCTTGGTTCCCCAAAGGGATACGCCAACAAAAAATACAGCCCCTCGAATAACAGCAAAATCCTCAGTCCTGTCCGCCGTCTCCATGAACTTGCACATAGTTAGGAGTCCGGAGTGACCCAAATGTGTACCAAGTAAATTTCTTACAGTCTTCCAACTAGCTTGCGAGAGGAATTCAATATTTACAGTTCTGCAAAGAGTTGCCAGGAAGGTCGATAGACTGTTGGTGGGTAAACTGCTGCCGTAAGAAATGACAGTTTCCAACACGTGAATGCATTCCAGAGTATCTTGCCTGACCGAGGAGGTACATGCAACGAAACACACATTCTGAACGATGCTGGCCAGGATTTCTTGGTCCACAAAGCTCTGATTGAACTTAAGAAAATTGTTGAGGAAAATCATAAATTCTCCAGTCCTCCTAATACTGTGGGAGCCTCCCATCCAGGCCAAAATAAGCGAGCCTAACTTCTCCTCAAAATAGGAGACGTCTCGGCCATCGTCAGTAAGAGCCTTCAAGAATGCAAATTTTTTCGCAGCATCCTCCTCTACATTATGGTTCTTGATGAACATGAAGAATTCGGCTCTTAAATATCCATTCTTTTCTACTTGACTCTGGCAGAGTGTGGTGAATAAACCTATGACAATGTGCCTGGTGTCCCGAGGAACTTCTGGTTTAAGTAAATCTTGTAATAGCATCCACAATTTTTCAGTTGCATAGCTTTCAAATCTCCTGTGCTTTGCAACTTCATTTACTTCCTTCACGGCCTTCAGCCGGGTGGCCACGGGGCTGTCAGCCTTAAGGTCATTTTCTAATTCTTCAGTCAATATCACATATTCTTCAGATCTGGATCTGGGCACGTGAACTGTGCCTTTGTTCAGCCCCTTGAAGAAGTTCTTAAGTTTATCCGGGAAGCTTTTATCCTTGGACATGATAAGATGTGTAAGGTCGCTGCGATCACAAAACAGGGCTACTCGCTTGAATCATGTAAAAAGATATTTTTGGACGAAGTCCATATACCATTAACCACTGATCCGGGCTAAGGCAGAATCTAGCTCCTATACATATTCATGATTATCCTGAGAAATCTAGACAGCCTCTCATCTATGCACAACTTCAACTAGACCAACAATAGTTCAGCGTCACACGATCATGATTATAAAACGGGGTGGTTTTTGTGACTTAGGTGTTACAGAAAACTTTGTACAATATTGATTAACACAAAAGTGGTAGCACAAATTTCACCAGTCACTGACAAAACACACTAACAATAATAACTATTATACTATTATTATTATTAAAATTAAACATAACTGACTAGAAAGAAAGAAACCCACAACTTCAGATCATATTATATTTAAATACAAAACCTACATACAAACTGACAAACTATTACAATTTCATAAACGTCCCTACGTCATACCGGGTTTCCAACTTTCAAGAACCCAACCTAACAACCCAATAATGAGTACAATTACTTGTAATTTCTCAAGGTCACGTTTTCGCAGCTTCTTAATAAGTTGTTCCCTGACCATTCACAATCCTCCTAAGATTATTTGTTCACAAAGAAGATAGCAGCAGCGGTGATTGTGCAGGTAGGGATGAAATGAGCAATAACAGAACGGGACCCGGTCCCTGGGAAAATACCGGTGATTATCAAGGATGCGATTTGGTGTACAAGCTGAGGCCTCCTGTCAAGTGTCAAGTTCTCCTGCAACTGTCTTCTTCTCTAATTATTTTCTATTTTAATCCACTTGAAAGAATCCAGTTTCAACTGACCTCTCATTGGATTCATCAACTGAGGCTCTTTCAACAGGCCGAACTAAGTATTCTAGAAGAAAAAACCAAAAGAGAAACATTATACACAAGAGATAACAACATATTCGTTATGTTAATTAAAGCACAAGACTCACAAATTACATATGACTTGTCTCCATTCTACTTTTAGATGTAAACAACCTTACATTACATCCTCACATATTAAACCAGCTCAAAAACAACTCTTTACAATTTTATAAGACTTGTGCTATATGCACCATACATGATGCAACCACTCACTTATGACTGATACTAACCATAAAAAATAACTACTGATAGATAGAAATGGTTCAAATCCCTAACAAATTCAAAAATCATCAATAATTTTATGTGATTCACATTTTAATCAGATCCTACGGATCACTTTCCACATACAACGACGCTACATAGTGCACATTAGGCCTAAAATATTCCACTTCAACAACAATATTCAGCACAAGGTGATTAATTACAAGTAATTATTTTGAATCTTCTGGATCTCTAATCTATGCTTACATTCCCTACTCAAACATACTTGTTTCTACAAAAACCATGTGTCGAAGGTTACCTTCAAAAACCACTTCACTTCCAGTTCTAATACACAAAACTAAAGTAACAAAAAGAGTACATACTGCATGTTCTTCTTCGTAACAATACAAACCAACAAGATTCACATTGTACTTTACTTATGTATAAACACACATACACGTAACATTATGTATAGATACGAACGACAACTCGGAAGCGGAATCATGTGTGTGAGTAGCTGTTGTATCCTTTATAGTAATAAAGTAGTAAGTACTTAAAAGTAAAATGTCAAAAATATGTAGCTAACCCTTTTGGCAATCAGAACGGAAGAGGACCGAAACATGGGTCAAAATGTCATTGTGTGATGAAAAGTAGAAGTAATTAATTACTTAAAGTAAACTGAGTATAAGGTTTATGTTTGAATGTTTGGAAGGCCAATAATAACAAAGTGTGCTCTGTATACGGGAATTCCGCACACATTTATTACTTTGTTCATTTGTTGTTCGTGTGGTCTCAAGTTCTCCTCTGCTGAGGGCAGGACAGCACGGATACGATCGAGAGTGATCACTATTGAATATACATATAGTATACACTAAATAAGAAAATATCAAGGATGATGGTTGAGGATGGTTGGTGAGAAACGAGAGGATCTGTTGGAGCTGCACAGTGCGTAACTTATTCCAAAGTTCCAAAACTTGTGCTCTCATTATATGGAAAAGTTTACACAAAGTGAGTATATGTAGGACTTGCCAAAGCACAAATTATAAGCTGTATTTATAACACACATGTATGCCGACAATGGACCCGTTCTTCATACAACACTCGTATGAGTAAGATTATCATTCCAAAGAAATTTTTAAGCATGTTTGAATGATTCCTTCTTATCTTTGCTGGGCTTTGTTATCATGCAGCTACATAGCTTTGATAATATATGAGAGGACGTGTGATGTCGTATAATTTTGAAAGCCTAAAAATGGGCCTTCAAAATTGTTACTCTTTACATTTCTAACTTTTATGTAAAAACGTTTAGGGGATTAAAAAGGGAAACCAGGGCCGAAAACTGTGAGTACTTATCAGGCAATTGGGTCTCCCAGCATTCGCCATTTAGGTATGCATGATTTCCCTAAAATTTTGGAATTGGAACTAAACAAAATAGATTAATAATTAGAACTTATTCTGGCATCTTATTTTGTCTTTCATAACGCCACACTGCACCTTGCGTTAATTTAATAACATAAATATTGAAGTTATAGCTATGTGAATCAGTTCAGAAATCATTTTTTATGGACGTTTTCCATTTTTCACGAAAACCAAAAGGCCCAAGTAAATAAATAATTGAAAAATTACTTGCATGTTAAAATCTGAGGGAGGCATGAAGAAAGCGTCCGTTGTCAGTTTGTCAGCATAGATGCATAATTGATAATGCTCAAATCTATAGGCTAATTGAACGGTTTGTTTACCACTGTTACTCTTGATAAGCTGCAGTACATGTTAGTTATTTTAAAGACAATCTTTGTATTTCAATTTCAACGTGGAAAAAGGTCAAACGTGTTGTGTCATGATTACATGGTTTGCAAGCGCTAATGCAGAATTTCTGCAGATGTACACCCAGATATAGGCATTTTTTACGATTCCTGGAAAATGTTCTAAATTGAACTAAACTGCATTCCGATTTTATTCCAAAAACCCTCACTTGACAAATACAGTATGTAAGTATCTTGCTTTAAAAAATACCTACGACTTTGACCTTGTCGGTGTGTAATAAGTACACAGATATATGGAAAATAAATGCTAAAAAAGAATGTAGAAAAAATATTTGACTGATTGCCCATCCCATATGTACATTCTGGCTTCGGGTAATTCGAGTTTTCACTTTTGCATTATCGCATCACAAACTTCCAGCATTTACCCTTTGAGATTTTTGAGTTTTAATAGGCAGAGCCCTATATCAGGCGATCTGCCGGCACCGCGAAATTTGGTAAGGGAATTATATATGTACACTATATACATGTTTGAAATATGTATACCCGTAATTTGTGTGCAAAAAGATAGGGGATTTTGTGGTAGCATCCAATTTCTCGGTTGCGGGTTGAGTGAAATTGGTTGAAAACTGGATGTGAAAGTTAAAAATTAAATTAGTTGATCAGTTGAACACTCCATTTTTGGAGTACCTAGTGAAATATTTATTTACGTGAGGGCTGGAAGAATTGGTTGTAAGTCGTGATTTCGGACGAAGAGGACTTGACCTGTGAAATGGGGGCGACGCCGGACGATGAGACGACGGATAACGCAACAGGGTCAAGTTCTGTAAATTCTGTTGAAAGTACTGCCCCCAACATTCCAGCCTCGTCGGATGCGGTTTTAGCCACTGCTGGTTATGATCATACAATTAAGCTTTGGCATGTTCACACTAGTTTGTGTGTAAAAACCTTTCAGCATCCGGATTCCGTAAGTTTAATATCTCAATTATTTTATACTGGTTTGGGTTGTACCTGGTTCTGGTCAGGCACTGTAATTTGAATGGTTTATTTTTATTTCAGCAAGTAAATGCCCTATCAATTAATCCGGAGAGAAGACTTGTCGCAGCTGCAGGTGAGCTTGGTTTACAAAATTGTTTTTAAGCAATTTACTCTTGTAATGAGCTTCTATGCTTCGTTTACGTATTGTTGTGTGGGTATTGCTGTGGAACGTGTGTTCCAAAAATACGGTTTCGGGGATAAAGGAGGGATACTCATTTTGAAAATATTTTGAACATGATATTAAATGTCGCAGTATGGTTGCATTTCATTAGGTGAGTTATGTGGTTACTGAACGTAGATATTTTTTCATGTAGGATTCCAGCACGTTCGCATTTACGATGTTCATAGCTCAAGTCAAAATCCAACGATTAACTTCGATGGTATTACAAAAAATGTTACCACGGTAGGTTTTAATAAGGATGGGCAATGGATGTACTGTGGAGGGGAGGATTTTAAGGCCCGAATATATGATTTACGGTAAGCCTGAGTAATGCAGGAACTTTAATGTAAATCCAAATTATTTTTCTTGTGCTTATTATTCTCCTTGCAAACTGTAGGAGTAATAATCCGCAGTGTCAGAAGTTGTTTGAAACATTGTCATCCCCAATTACATGCGCTACCCTGCATCCTAATAACACTGAACTGATTGTGAGTGATCAGAGTGGAACCATTCATATTTGGGACTTAAGAAATGATCGAACCGAGCAATTGGTAAATAAATGTTAATGCTCCAATAATTCAATCTTTATAAATCCAAGTTTTATAATTTTGCTAAATAGTTTACGACTGGGAGAGCACTTTAGTAAATAATTGTGTTTCGTGTTGGAAGATATATACGTTAACTCCTAGGCGTGTTCTAGATTCCAGATCAAAATACCTCCGTTCCAGTTCAGTGTGTAGCAGTAGACCCAGCGGGAAAATTTTTAGCAGCCGTCAACAACAAAGGAGATTGTTACGTGTGGAAACTAGAATGTGAGTCTTATTGGTACCATGGGCCCATACTCATGCTTTCTAATATACAGAATTGATATGATATGTTCAGAACTTAATTATTATCTTTTAGATTTTGAATGCGACTTTTGTTTGATTTGCAGCAATTGGAATTGAGCCACTTCATTTAAGTCCTCATCAGAAAGTAAAAGTTCATAGTCGTTATGCCATCAAGTGCGTCTTTTCTCCTGACTCTAGGTAAGATTATAGACCTTCACGAGTCCTGACCTGTACAAGCTATACCATGCGCCATGCATATTCAACATGTATTTTCTGCCTAAGGCTAAACTATAATAAAGTGTGAAGCATGTATGTATAGCTTTTACGTAATTACTCACTAATTGAAAAACCTCATTGCAATAATTTTCAGCTTATTGGCTACAACATCCGCAGACCAAACGGCTAAACTGTGGTCTGCTAAAAATGAGAATTTTAATCTTGAAATGGAACTATCCTGCCCAGGGCAGAGGTGGGTTTGGGGAGCAGCGTTTACCGGAGATAGCCAATATTTAATAACCGGTGAGAGAACGATTATTGTGTGGTAATTTTTTCTCTGGACAGAACAAAGTCACTAAAAAATCGTATAATGGAAATATTTCTATCTATTTCAGCTTCGTCGGATAATTTAGCTAGATTATGGTGTTTAGAAAATGGACAAGTTAAGCGAGAATATAATGGACACCAGAAACCACTTACATGTGTCGCTTATCGGGATCCAACCATGTGAAATTAATTTCGAAATCTAGACCTCATGTTGCCGGTTGCCGCTATCACTTTGTCTTGCTAAATGTTTTTGTTTTCTATACCATTTGCCATTTACTATTTACTTGCAAAATATTACTGATACTTGGGAATCACCACCTTTTGTTTATTTTTATTCATCTTTTTCTATCGACAGCATCCATACCTGTTTATTATTATTAGCAGTTATAGTTGACCTTGATATACAAATGATAAATTTAAGTTACTTCCAACTCCTTTTTATTATAGCTAGTGATGATTTTGTAGCAGTGTGATTTATTCAATTAAATAGTTATCATTATCGAAAGCACAAGCTGCTGTCTCATCTAATTGATTTGCATCCCAATCCCAGTTGGATACAAGCAACAGTTTCATTTAAGAATAATGATTATTTGTTTATGACCTTCGCGGAAAGGTTCTTACACGCACATGAACGAACATACGTTGTGGTTATGCACTAGTATGAGTATCAACCAATCAAGTTAGATACAAGAATAATGCAATTAACGAAGCACTTATAACCTATAATGTTCTCAACTTTGCGTGTTGGAACTGCGACATTAAACAAGAGAAGCATTCGATTGAAATTCGTAAGATGTCTGAATATAATTTAAATCTGGGTAAATTCAAGGCAAAAGCCAGTGTTCATAGCATCTGAGTTTATAGCTGGTGCCGTGCAGGTGCAAGTTGTGATCTCCTTCCCTCGGCGGTTACCTAGCTCGTGTGTCTCGCACGGGACCGTCGGTGGCGTGCAAACAAGTCCTACAGCCGACATGTCTGGACATGGCCCACCTGCATATCCGGGCTTATTGCTTGTATCAGCCCTATTAAAATAAACTGGGAGGGATAGCACCGGTGGTAAGGGCAGTAGTGGCAGTTCACTCCCATCAAATCCCACATGAAGCATGAAGGGCTTCGCGAAACCTAGCAATTAGTTAGAGTGCTTTGCTTAATTGGTGTATACATTGACATTTCTTCTATGCATCGGAAAACATTTCAACTGTGAATTAGGGCATAAGGACATGAAAAAGTCAACTAATTACTTGTTACGGGCGAAAATATGCTTCCGCATCGACGGTTCTCTCCAAATATTTGTACATAATCAGCATGGCATTGCGTTCCAGTCGCAGCACCCAAAGATTTGCCTTTCCCAGAATTGCCTGACACGAAAAACGGTTCTGCAGTGGCATCTTTGCACGGCTTCCACTATAATATGTCCAAGATGCTATGTAATTATTGCTGGCGCTGTTTGGAGATCCTCACTTGCCTAACTAAACTACATGATTTTTTTATGAAAACAACAATGCATATTCTTAAAATACTTACTTGTATAGCCTCAGTGCCACTGACGGCCTCCACACAAATTGTATATTCTTGGCTATTCAACTGCTGACGAGGGTAGTTGAAACTTTTCACGGACCCGTCCTTGGACTTGAAGTATTGCAAGCAATGTGCAGGCGCTACATTGACAACAACATTTGTAAATATGTTAAAGTCGATTTGTACACGATATACTCAGCAAAACAAATATTTCTACTTCACACTGGGGAAAATGTCATTTGTTCGGTCAACACCCCTTTTACCTCGATTTGGATGATTGCATTTCAATTGAGTAGCCAGAACATCGTAAATCACGTTTTTGCTCCTGCCTTGTATTGTCATTTCAATTTTATTTGAGTCCCCGAAATCAAGGTACACTGTAAAAAAAATTATTTACGTTAAGCCATCCGTGTCGTAAAAGTAGCCTCTAGTAAAGCCCTCTTATTTTTTAAATTAATCAATCATTTTTAAAACTAATGTGCGGATCTTCATGATCTTCACGAAATAAAAGGTAATTATTTCCATGCACGTTTTCTCATATGAGGCATGCAGTAATTATTATTACCCAAATCTTAAAAACGAACTTACTATGCTGCCCAGTCAAGTTACCGCAAACGCTTAGGCTCGACACTGTTTTTGATCCTGAAATAACCATAACGTCCGAGGTACAATCACCAATTGCATCTGCATCTCCGAGTTCAAAAACGATCAACTCAAGTTTCATCTGACAAACTCCGGGTTCCTGTAAATATGTTACGTACATTTTATAAAACATTTATTGTTAAATAATTATTATTGAAAGTTATAGAGGCTAAATCATGATCACAGATTTGAAACTATTTGAAGTCAATTTAAAGTCAAAAAATTACTGCAAATAAGTACTTACCTTTGGAATCACGAATCGACATTTTTCTGAAGTGTTCGAAGTCACAACATGCGTATTATTCTCCGTAATGAACACTTGGTCAGTATTATCGCAGCTAATTACTTCCACCTCTGTAGTGAAATATTGAAAATAGTGGAATGTAAGGCAATGGCAAGAATTATGTGCTAATTTCCAACTATCCGTTCGGACGTCGTGAATTAATACATGTATTTGTTATATTAAATATACATCTCACCTTCACAAGCCTGAGTTCTGGTGGAAGCCATGAATAAGAGGATAAGTACTGCGGCTACTATATTATCCATGGTGACTCGTTTTATATTTGATCCCCGATTCCCCGAAGAAAGACAATACCAGATTCGAGATCGAATTGGGGCAAGCTGAAAAACTGTTTTCCTCTTTCCTCTCCGTAGATACTTAGCTCCAACCTCGATGACAAACAATGGAACAGAACCCGTGTATGGCCCACCTTTATAAACTCCTGCGATTTCTTCCGCCGGCTGATGTCCATTCACCGAGATCCCTAATTCTACATTCCATTACAGTGATTCTAATTTTGATTTAAGCCGAAGAGTCCTCCAATTAAATACCTATAAGCACGTATTTATAATTTAATTAAATCATCCTAATGGCTTGAGAGCACGTTACATGTTAAGTTAGTTAAAGCTTGGAAGGTACAACTTGTAGTATCTAATGTAAACATAATTTAGGAAAGGTAATAATAATTTTTTGGATTATTTAGGACACCGCTTCCGCGTTCTATCAGCTTGCACGCATTTGTAAAACGCACGCTAAATTAAGGAACTTCCTTCAGTATTTTGTGTGTAGGCTGTTTTTGCTATATTCGAATTCCGAAGTCCTCACTCGTCAATTGCTTAAAAGAACATAAAATACTCTTAGGTTTAAGGGGAGTATTGTACTCATATACTGTATAGGAGGTTCTGTCTGAATCTTTATTTGACAAAATGTTAAGAAAATTTATTTTTTCAATCGAGAGTGAGTTTAAGTAAAGCATTTATTTTATTTTTTATTCCCCGCAGTGTATGTGTTCGGCACAACAAACCTTGTTATGTCCTAAATAAGTTAATAAACCTGAACTGAACGGATGGGACGGTGCGGGCACTGCAAGGCCGCAAGGCTTTCGAACGCAAGCATTTATAGGAACATGTATGCTTTGACATGTAACAGATCATGCTATTTGTTAATAAATTATACTAAAGCAACGATTAATAGAACTACAATATGGACTTGGGCATTGCATGAAACGCATATTATGTACTAATTACTCACGAAAAGTATACTGCAAGTTTTTACTGGCAACTTCATTTGGCAGTTCTCCGTCTGACTGATTTCATTGAAACTTCAACACCGCATGCATCATTTTCGAAATCATTCTGACTTCTTTGTAAACTTCAAGATCAAAGCACCGAAACGATGGCTGCAATGGTGTATAAAACGTTCTCCTGTACGCGCGAACTAAATAACAACTAAAATCAATGCAGACTAAATAATGTTTTATTTAATATTTATTATTGAATGCTTTATTTCACAAGGTCTGTCCACTCCACAAAGCTCGTGTGGATTTATTTATTCAAGGCAGGTCATTACATAAATTATTACCGTTATCTTCTAACAAGTTTACTTTTACAGTTTTCTAAAAAAGAAAGCAGTTCTCCATCATCAGAAGCTACATAGTGGTAAATAAGCTTGGTATTTAACTGAAAGCAATTTATTTGCTATAAGAAGATAACTATAATAACTAGATCAAGGTTTAATATAAATTACTAACGCAAGTAAATACACCGGGTCTGAATAAATATACTAGTCAGTAGCAGAGTTAGTTGTCAAAAGTGAAAGGTTAGGCACCCTGCTCACGAAGAGCAGACACCTTCGCAACGTACTTCTCCTTAGCTACCTCTTGACTGGTTCCTTTGAGCTGACTCCAAGCATCCCATTTGGCCTTGCCCTTAAGGTCCATCATTCCCGGTCGGTCTGTCAAAAATTAACAAAGTTTTCAAAGTTATTATAGCGCCAATGCCTATATCCTATTTGTGAAGTACATTTTTACATAAATCCCTAAAATTCCCAAGTGACGAATTTGTAATGATTACAAATCCGTCTGAAAAGCATCCGGGGAGGGGAGTAGTCGCAGGATTAAGGATAACAATCTGATTGAAGGTTATCAAAAACGGAAAATTAATCCTGATAATTGGAGTGTGGTTGCGGGTTGTCTGCAACTCTGCCTTAATCACAAAGGTCGTGTGAAACTTTTTGTGCTACCAAGGTCGACTGATACCAATCGCATATATAAGTAAGAATCTTATCTTGGCCATGCTATGTACAGTAGAAAAATTGAAGAAACCACCTTGCCTTTTATCACTAGTATTTAAATACGAAAATCGGATGGAGAGGATACGCGTTTCGAGATTGCATTGTCGATTTCATTCCTTCTAATCCTCAAACTATCTATATGTTGTCCCCGATATGATCCCCCTATTGTCTATTCGTAAATACATTGTTACCTTTTTTGTGAGAGTAAAAATCTGCCTGGAGCGGTTCTCACTAATGGAATCATTGCGAAAATCGAAAAATCTATACCTAAAAGGCGACACGCTTTCACAAAAACCTCACCGCGCAATAGTTATCGCCACCAAAAAATAAATCTAGGATCAGAGTTAATCAAATTCAAAAAATATGTGTTTAAATACAAGAGTATATCGTAATAATAATTGATTTAATTACCTGTGTTTATATCTCCGACCGTAGATTGCTTGAATAGTCCATAAATTTCTAACAGATCATTATCCTTAGGACTTTTCAGGTTCTTGACCTCTTCCGCAGCTTTGTTAAAGCGCTGGAACATAAAAAATCATAAGAAACAATTAAACCCACACCCACACATTGCCATTGTTACTGTTATTTGCCAGTAATTTCCTATAGCCTTCTCTATGAGCAACTTCTACTTGTGTGTGTACAGCTTCAAACTGCAACAACCTCATTTCCCTTCTACATCCTGCATTGGATTGAATTAACTGTTATTCAAAAGTTCAAAAGGCATTGAAATTAAATAAAAACTCATAATTAGCCCTGCTAAAATTTTCGAAAAAACTCAGATTGGTCTAGGGAAACGGGAAAGTAGAAAATTACTATTTCTTTCATATCCTTTCTTATAAATATTGTAGCTGTAATGGAAAACCGTGCAAAAAAGGCCGAGGCCAATAAAAACCCGGGAAAAAGGCTACGGGCAATAAAGGCCGCGAGTTATTGCTCGTAGCCTTTTTTTCCCGGCCCTTTATTGCCCGCGACCTTTTTTGCCCGGTTTTCCATAAGACCTATTGTACACAACTCAAAAATTACTATTAAAAATACTATACTGACAAAAATGAGAAATTAAATTCGTAACTCACTTCATCCAGAGACATTGTGGAAGATAAGCTTTTACAAGCAATACCCAATAGATGAGGATGAGACAGATCCAAAAACAGGAATACCTTTTCAGCTCAAACAACTTGCAAAGACTGAATGATGGTGTAGTAGTTTAATATTCACGCTTTTTTAGTTCCATTGAGCCGTTTTGCTTAGCTTACCGATAAAACCCGCAAATGTGTTTAAAAGTCACATTCGTTCATTCCATAATTCCATCCTATATCCCGCATCTTTATTGGCTAACTAGTATCAGTTGGTCAGCATCCCATTGATTTGATTGGTTGAATTATTGCGATGAATTTGGGTTCTTGCATGGTGCATATGTGACTATTGTACAAACGAGCCTGTGTCGGAAAAATGATAAAGCAAAAAGAGAGTGCCTGCCTAATACCCTGTCTTTGGGGAGATTTGGAGGCTTCAATTGTAAATCCATTGACAGGATGCTTGATAAAAGTGGAAGATATATTCATGTCCCGACATCCTGAGACCCAGCACTCTTGACTGAATCAAATCATTACTTAAATGACATGGTAATTAAATGTGCTGGTTATGCAAAATGATAAAATTGCAAATGTGTGTGCACGTACTTATGCATACTAGAAAGAACCCTCAACCATCGGGTTCTTTTTAATTGTAAGTTAAGTAGTATAAGTATTACTAACTGTATATTATGTACGTATCAAAGTAAGTTAATAACATATTTATTTAAATTTTTTTACGACCACTCGCTCGTGTGCAAGTTATACCTGGCTCCAACAAAAAAGTTATCAGGTGCAACCTGCAATGTAATTATTTTAGATTTGTTTAGGCATTGCATTTACATTTGTACTTTTCATATTCAACAAGAACATAGCTACATATATTTGCAATCATTAGTTCAATTACCGTTGGAAATGCTCGTGTGTCGTGTCCAAGCCAATATATAGGTAATAAAAAGATGATGTTTGCGTTTAGCATATATGCTTTATGAAATTTATGTGACCATAATTTCACGACATTTGCTTCATAATGGTGAATGTGAGTTTAAAAGAAGTTATCGTAATAGGTCAGTAATAATTTTAATTTAATATATAAGTAGTAGATAGACTTACAGAGACTTTGCATTTCAACAAGAGAACTTCTCTACATTTCTACAGATAGAGCTTATTGTTAGAGCTTCGTCGATTGTCCTTGTCAAATTTTTATTTTATTACTGCATTCTGGATACCCTTTATTGAGAAAAGGTCTCCAAGCCTGTCATCGCAAGATATCAATATAGGCAAATGTTAGGTTGTGCTACATACTATACTATATACATCCTGGGAAATTAATACTTTTTCAATTTTGATAACAGTGATGAGTTTCCGACGATTGCAAGTTCTTCTCCCCCGTATTTAATGTTCTCTGTTCTTACCATTTTATTGTATCAGAAAACCGCAATTTGGGACTAAAGACTATTTTTTTCATATGATTATGGGTTTGAGATTCAGGTTCGTGTTCAGGATTAAATGCAAAGAAAGGATTAATTTTATGCAATGAATCTTACACTTTTAAGAACATAAAATCTCCTATTTTCTTCGGTCTGACACACTATGTAGACGTATTCGATGAAGGTAGGGTGCTCATACTGAATACTTTTTTTTGTCAACTGCCAGAGATCAATGCAGCCCAAACACATACAAATATGCTATTTATGAAATTAAATAGTATTCATCATTTAAATTTGGTAATTAAATGAGCTATAGAGTTTAAGTCAACATATACATGTTGTTACGGGTTTGTCCATTCAAATTTTATTATTTTGCATTCACGTAGAATTCAAACACAGTTTTAAAGTAAGGCGTCGAGTATGAAAATTTGACAATTAGCATGTTAGCATAAACGTTTCAGCTTATTTATAAAAATAGGCGTGTTGCACATTGATTTTGGAAAATTCTGGTAAAAAAAACTTGTGAGATAAAACATGTATCAATTTCCTCCTTGTACAACAAAATATAATTAGTCAATATATATTGTTTGCACTGAATTCAATTCGATGAATTCTATTCTGCTTCGAGCATAACTAAAAGTAAGTTTTAGTTTCCAAAAACATCTGTTCGCCAAAATTTAAAATTTCGAATGTACATATTTGAGTTATAGAAATGGAATTTAGAGGGTTGTCTGAGCTTCCGATAACTCCAAACCGTAGGTCTGTATCACTTTTTTCAAGTCGTCGATTTGACGGACACTGTAGGTGCTGGGCAAAGTGCACTTGTTGGTGTACATAAGGTCAAGCAGAATTTGTAATTGTTCATCAGTAACGTCCGTCAGTCTCAACATATCTCCTTGCATTTGGCTTCTAAGCTTTGAGCTTCTTGCAGCTAGGACGAATTTATGGGCTCTTGTTGGTTTGTGATCCTTTGTCATCAAACAAATGTCTGTGGAAGCCAAATCAGTCCTCAGCAACTTTAACAGTTCCAAGTTTTCGTCATACCTTTCCCACCTTAAAAGCGTCTTATTTCCTGGGTCGGAATTCATTTTCCTGGTAGTATTCAGAGAATGCACACTATCAAAAATAAATAAATGGAACAAATATAATTTATATTTATTTCACATATTCATCTTCTTGAGTGTTCAGATCATTTACATACTAAAATATTACACAAACTTTACTTAAAACTACAAAGATACTTACCTTACAATGTTCTTTTGAACTTTCAGGGGAGCAACTAGTTGACAAAGACAAAATTTATTTTAAATCCAACAGCAGATTTTGCGCGTAAATACTTTTCACTCTACACACAAGCTTCCAAAATTCTCGTACGATTTTGTCAATCCAAAATCCAAATGCCCAATGAGATTAATGCACCCTTGCCCCTTACAATAATTTCTCCGAGTGGTTAGTACTTTGTAATGCACACCGCTAATGAACCAGTTGAAATTAATTTACGTACTATGGTGAGGAAATATCCATTGGTTTGTACAAAACAGGATAATTATGTCAACTAGCATTTACATTCCATTCTGGTGCAAATGCTGCAAATTGTCTAGTAGGCATTACATGCATATTTTATATATATTATATATACACAGTATTGCATGGACACCCATCTCTTTCATTTTTGAATCGCTCAGCCTGATTCGTTTTTAGAATAGTGACATTAATGAGATTTAATGCTTATTTGCATAAACAGCTACCACTGCACTGTTTTACAATCACCTTGCCTCAACGACATAGGTACAGATCCAGTACTACTGGCAGCGAGAGTCACAAAAATATTGAAACTTTGTGAAGAGAAATATGAGAAACAGGGCTGCATTGCAGTTTAAGTACATTGCTCCAACTCCTGTCAAAATAAATCATTGATCAGAACTGTTCACAACAATGGCCAGCATAAAATCCAATTACACAAGGTACCCACTGTTCCTAAATGACATCAAAATGGTCTTACTATATTTTCTATAGATCGCTACATACTGTATTATGGAAAGTAAGTTCAATTAGTAGATTTTACGGAAGAATAAAGGTTGAGAAAGCAAAACCTAAAACATATTCGTATCATTATATTGCCCTCTGCTGTCATTGCACTCATGCAATGCATAAGTTAAATTGGGCACTACTACATATACGTAGTACATACATGTAAATGATTGTCAACCAGGTTATGTGCAAAATATCTGCACCACTTAATGTTGAATGAATTGGCTATTGCATGAAGTTCTTAGCATGTGGTCTATTTACTTCAGTTAAATGGAGCTAAATTCGTTGGGGCACCAAGCTACTTTTTGCGTATAGGGTGGCAACGCAAAAATCCTCCGATGGTGGATGAATATTCCCAAGTTCCGTATGTTTTCATGGCGATCAAGTAACTATATTTACAGTTTTCACAGGCTGGCCATTTAGTCATTTGTAAAGGTAATAAGAGGTAAGATTGGACTGGGTTTGTGTCTTTGACGGAACTGCGACCTACGCGTTATTACGGAACCTTTCATTCATACTTATAACCTTAAGGAAATAAATACACCTAAGTAAGTACATTTTATTTAAAGAGGTTTGAGTTACTTACTTATCTGCTGGGCAAATGCAAATTAGATTTTCAGTTCTCTCTGGATACATACGAAAATAAGAAGGTACTGAGAAATGAAAGGTGAGTCCGTGAGGCAAGTCCTAGATAAATGCACACCAATATACAAAAAAGTTTTATTCCAGCATTTGAATTTAATGCTGAATAGAGCTTAAACAATTTAGAGTGTAACAGGAAGTGCTTCCGGACCGATGATTTGCTCCGTACAAATCTGGTACGTCATAACAACAAAGGGCAAAGGGCTGCATTCAATGACCTCCGGTCGAAGGTAGATACTGGTAGAAAGTCCATCCTGCTCTTTACAAACAGTGTGTTTCACAAATGTCGCATGCAGTTTTGACATTTCAGCACTTGTTACATTTCGAGGAAGGAAGGTGCATAAATAAATCGTAATGATATAATAAAATGGCATCTTTCAATTCCTTTGTCGTCTTCGTGTTGTATAACTTTATATTTTCATGTAAGTTCCTAGTTAATATTTATTACTAATTACTCGACCTCAACTACATGTCAAATTTTGGCCCGCTTTATTATTTTCGTGGTGAAAAGGAATTGTTTTGGTTGATTTATTGAAGGCATGGGAATATACCTGACCCCTAATAATCTGACGATGACCTTGTATCCAGAGAGATCTGAAGGGATTTTGGAAATTTTGAGGGCTCATTTAGGACCAGGTGAATACGGTGAAGTGAAATTTCGTCTGAGAAAGGACAGGAAAAGCAGTTGTCCAAATCTGGAAGTGAATAAACAAGATTTGGTGGCTTATATTTCAATACGGAGGCCTCCATTGTCTCTGACAGTTTATAACAGTAAGTAATTGTTTTGAAATATTATAAAAAACCGTATTTTTATTATTATTTTTATAAGTATTAGGTATGTTGTGTTTAATTATTATTAAGTACCATAAACAATCCAATAATTCGTTTTCAAATCCAAAAAGATCCTCTTCGTTGCGCGTACACCATCGAGGCGGTTCTGATATCAACAAGGAATGATGTGACAAAGACATCAAGGCAGCCCCAAGCTGAAAGCCACCTCATACTTGAAATCTCGGAGTTGCCTTTGTACGATCCTCACGAATCGGCCTGCAATAGTACCCGGGTTCAGGTATTTCACTTCTGGAATCAATTTAACACCCGGTTTTATATGGCGTGCAACCCTATTCAAACTTCAGACCATCACATTCATTCTTATACGCTTGTAGAATTATTATTTTTGAATTTGTCTTTGATGGACCATTATGCATGGGTAAAATGAGTACAGCAATTGTTTAAGTAACCTTTAACGTCTTTTTATTAATTGCATCAGGAGTACATGTGTTTCGGTGGAATTTCCAACATGAGTGTCCAAGTTTTGGAAAATTCAGACAGAATTGATGTAGCTTCATTGGGATTGATGAACAACGGCAGCTTATTTAGTTGCAACTTTGCTTCTGTAGATTTGATTGGCAGGTACAAAGGTAAGCTACTGTAACCGTGTAATAATGAAAACATTAGCATTGGGCTATACCTATATTGAGGGGATCAGTCTCGATTGAGCAAGAATAAAAATGCAATATATGTTATGTTATGATTAGAAACTAGAAGCTGTATTGACTATAGTACATATTTATTGAAATTAATGGTAATTTTTAAGTAGGCACTTAATCTTGACAGAACAAATAGTGCTTAAGAAGAGCAAACATGGATCTCATCGAGTGGATATTTGGACACGAGCAGAGCTGGACAGAGAGTTTCGCTCTGTCTACAGTCTTAGTCTAAGTTGTTTGGTGAAAGTCAACGACGGAACTGAAGTCGCCTATCATTTATCCTTAACACTGAATGTGTTGGATCAAAATGACAACGTCCCTTTGAACCAGTTTAATAGCTCCGAGTCAACCATTTATTACAAGCTCAACTCGGAGGGAAAGCAGAAAATGATTCAGGTTATTTATTTGAAAACCTCCTTTGCTACATTTATTTACTACCCTTGAAGGAAGGTAATGTAAGGGAAACATTTTCTTTGCAACAGGGTGAAAGACTCGAGCCCTTGGATGGCCATACAGTCCTAAGCTTCTGGGATAAGGACTCTTTAGAAGTCAATGATTTCCATGTGAGTGTTGTGAATGACTCCTTGAGCTTGATAGATGTCCGAATGTCATCTCAATCAAATCTCATATTAGTTTCAGAGTCTCCTCCAATGTCATTTGTTGTACTGAAAACAGGTACTCTAATCATTCATTTGGTCCGAATTTCGGACTCCGAAAAACATATTATTATGGACATAGCTTTAGAATAGAATTTTTGAAACTAAATAATGTATTTAATTTACATGTGTTAGTTTGGCGGAAATCGGGTTTACACTTGTTTGACGGCATGTATTGTGTGCTCGTAGTTGTCAATGATGCTGCAGTTGTTGTCTCAACTCTCAGGCATGGAGATTCAAAAGTAAATTCTCTTAATGTATAGTATAGAATTTTTTAAAATGCATTACACATTGTATCCTTAATTTTTCTTCTCAGATTCGTATCAGTATTTGTCTGTTCTTCGAAAGAAAAGGGTTTGTAAGTTCAACAGTTGGGGCAGGGGTACTGGTCCAAGTGGCTCAATCGACAAGGATGCCAGTGAAAGAGTTTGCTGTGGCTACTACCACACCTTTCCCAGCTCTAATGATCGCTACGAAGCCATACTGTGACCAAGAATGCTTTATGGCGGTATTCATCGTGTCTGTTCTTGCAGTTTGTGTTATTATCTTAGGAGTAATGTACAAAATGAGGTAAAGTACAACAGCGGACGTAAGATCCATCAAATTTATGGTAAAATAGCACATAAGTTTCAATGATCTTGGTACTTTCACTATACTTTAGTGATTCAAAAGCTCCTTGTGTGAGTTTAAATGACCAAAACGATGTGATTGAGACCCTGAAGGACGCTTCTACGATGCAGCCTATTGTAATATCATACAGAGGACGATGTGAGGATGCATCTAATAAGTACGAAGATGCTGTTACATTTTCCACTGAGTCAACAACATCGTCACTTAAAAAAGGAAAAAAACCGGTATGTTTATTTTCGAAAGCATTAATTATATGTGAAGTTCTTAATTTTTTAGTCATAATGGAAGCATTTTCTGAAACTGCATACAAAATTAAACATGAAGTAAACATTATATTTTTATGTTTCAGATTGATGCTTCGTGGGAGATTCCCCGCCTATCAATAAGACTGGAGCAACTTCTTGGGGAAGGAGAGTTTGGTCGTGTTTTGAAAGGACAATTGAGGTTAACGACGGATTCAGGTCAAGATCTAATGCGTGCAAATTTAATTATACCGTAGAGATATTGAGAATTAGAGTCATCTTATTAAAAATAGTCCAATAATTTTGCAGACAATGTCGTAAAGCAGGCTGCTGTAAAAATTCTGAAAACCAAGGACGGAGACGGCGGCGGAGCTCCACATCATGAGTTTATGGCAGAATTCCTATCATTGAAAGAGACGAACCATCCAAACATAATCAAATTATATGGAATCTGCACCACGGCCTACCCTTATTACTTGGTCATGGAATATGCAGAGCTGAGCTCGTTGAAGTAAGTAATCATATTATTGTTTCAACTACAAATCTAAGGCAGGGAAATTGAAAGATACGCTTATAACACGATTATCGTACGTGATTTGTAGGAGCTTTCTGAAAAAGTGCCGGAAGATCAAACGCAATAGTGAAAATACATTTGATGACAAGCATTTAAGTTGCTTCGCTGTAAACGATTATTCCGATGAACTTTATTCAGTTACCCCGGAGGATATGTTGAATTTTTCATTACAAATCGCTACAGGCATGGCATACTTAAGCAGATTAAAGGTACTTAACTATTAGCCAGTAAGATATTTTGCCTTTAAAGTCTATATTAAGATTTAAAGTCACTATAAAGAAGTCGATTACTAGCGGTGTTTTGAATATGTGTAGCTAACAGTTTATTCTAATTGTTTTCAAAAGATCATCCACAGGGATCTAGCGGCTCGGAACATTTTATTGACTGCAGGAAAGATTTGCAAGATTTCGGACTTTGGTTTATCTAGAGATGTTTACTTGGATGATAAGTATGTCAAACAAAGTGAAGGAAAAGGTAAAAGTAGAACCTGACAAGGCTATATATTTAAAAGAATTGCTGTATAATTTTTTTTGTTAAAAGCACAAGAGAATTCAGTACTTTATTATTTCTAGTTCCGATTAAGTGGCTATCGTTGGAGTCTCTTAAATCCGGAATATACACCATAGGATCCGATGTGTGGTCATTTGGTGTCCTAATGTGGGAAATCAGTAGCGTCGGGCTTAGTCCCTACACAGGGGTTCCTCCTAAACAAATTTACTCACTCCTGAAAACAGGTTACCGATTGCCTCAATCTTTGGAGTGTCCTGAACAATTGTACGGTTTGATTCTACTGAAACGTTTTACACCTATTTCCCCAAAGTGACAGGCGACAGGGAGAAATTGGACTTTCACTTTCCTTCATTTCAGGTACTCCTTGATGAAGAAGTGTTGGAAAGAAGAGCCTCGCTCTCGTCCTACATTCCGTGAGTGCGAATGCTATCTACTGAAGACACTGGACGATCTAAAAGACTTAAATGGACAAGCCTTCATGGGGGCTAATTGTTTTGCCAATCCAATGTATGAAATCGGAGAAACATCCATGACCTATGCTACTAGCTATTCTAAAACAGCCAAGACAACATATCCCAGGCCATCTTCGTTCCCATCTTGTAGTGCCGCCGGCTACGGTTAGTCTCTCAAAATATTACAAACCCAGCAGTGTTGAACGAAACAATAATAATGTTTTGTTGGTTTTATTAATCCGAAATTAATTGTGTAATTTTTCAGCATGGGGCCACAGAATCTACAAGGGTCACTCAATGGCAGATTTGAAATTATACAGTGTGGATTATTTCGCCACTGGAATGACTTGCCGAAAAAAACCACACGTCTATCAGAATATTGGCTATTACCATGACAGCGTTGGCGATCTGGATAATCGTAAATTTCAAAGATGAATGAATAATGGGTCATTCTTTTTTACTGCTAAGTATACCCACTGAGAAGTTACACCTGGTGAAAAGAAAAAATGATGAGCACACATAGAAATGTATGCAAATAATGAAAGGATTCAGCTAAATATTTCTTCAAGCTAATAACTTAAGGTGAAAAACGTACGGTAATATCCCGTTTAAATGAGTGTCTGTTTAATTTTCTTATTGTTTATTCGCTTCAATGAAGCTTTCGAAGTAATTACTGATAAGTAAATTATATGTATACATATGACTTTTCAACAATCTCTGGTGCCAATACTAACACAAGTAGCCTACGCACGCTACAGCTGATAGCAGAGTGGCACATTTTTTGTACTGTCCAAATGTCAAAATGTATACAACGGTGCGATTTGTTAAAGATAGAAATTTAGTAGTCTGAACCGAACATATCACTTGTTTGAATTTAACTGTGAGAAAAATTGAATTGTATTAAACTATATTCTTAAATTGTTAGATAATTAATACATCGTTGCAAAACTCAGTAGTAAAGTATCTTAGCAAGCGCTATCCAACTATTATTCACCATCAAAATGTACAATTTCTTTTCGATTCATTTGGAAAACGGATTTGAAAATTGAAGACAGGCAAGGCAAGACCTGTTCTAAATTTCAGGAGCTGCTCAAAGGATGTGAAAGGGAAAGGATGTTGAAGTACTACTTATTTAAAATATCTGCAAATAACTGTGATTACTTCTGTGCATTTGGTAAGTAAATACGCGGTGTGCATATAGTTCACTCTTCCTTCTTTTTGATCTGAGATTTTGAAAATATTGTTAAGTTATGGCGATAATTGCCCTCGGAAACTCATTTTGGGCATCACAACACACAACCCCGTTTTGGTGGGTCTCGGGACTCCATATAAAATAATATATACGGTGACAATATACAAAATGGTTGCACATTAACCCGTCTGCACGTTTTTTACGTTAATTTAAGCAGCTGTAGCTTTCAATGGTTCAGCATAGAGTTTATTCTCCATAGCTCCACTGCCTCGCAGTTCAAAAACTTTGAATCTCACTCGAAAAAATCTCCCAGTCGTATACAGGCTCACCTGAATTAGTAAGTTCTGCGTCCTGCTTGTTTTAATGCTAAAAAAGGGTCGGGCTGGTCACGAATTAATTCCAAGAATTTGTAACTGCAATTTAAAAGTAAGTGTTTTTTTAGTTTGATTCAAAATATGGATACAGCAATAATAATTATTATACTTTCAGTTGTATAAGAAAAGAGAGAAAGAGCTACTGACTGAGAGCATTTGTATTACAAAGGTGTACAAATAAAAAAGCGCTTTATGTTTGGGGTCGTTATAAATTTTGGGTACGATGAATCGGTTACCTTGTCGAGTTAATTCTTTACACCTTAATTTGCAGAAACGGAAGAAATGTAAGAGTGTTTGACTCGTGATACTTTTTGAACGAATGGGCTGAAAAAAAATAAAGAAAGCAAAGCGGAAAGTTTTATTTAATCGAGTTAATTTGTTGCTCAAAACACCCAATGCAATGTAACTAGTAAAAGTTGTTAATTGTTAAACTAAAATGTTATTCCAAATAGTTTCAATTCTCGTTTCATTCCAAATGATCGTATATATTACCTTCGGGCTAGTTCGAAAAATAGCTGTAGCTTTTGCGCTGATATAACATTGAACGTTGCTTGGTAGCTCACTCCAACCGGGTTTCTGAACTCTGAACTTAAATATTAATTTTGAAAAAATCGAAAGTTGGCGAAAAAAGTGTTGTGGTATAAACAACCGATCTACTGAGTCTAAAAGTCAAATTGGAAAACTGAAATGGGCACTTGAGGTAAATGCAAGATGTATTTACACTTTTATATTCTATTTTCAGGAAAACTAAGTTCAGAATGTCAATGATTTGGAGTAAAGCTTTTAGCCGATTGGCAACGAACATGCCATCAGTGGGTCGAAGGATGACTTCTCGCGTCGAAATTTTGAGCAAGAATAATAATTGCGTTCAAAGTCACGTGAGGACTATGAGCAGCCGATTTGTTGTTCAAAACACTGCCATCAACAACAGGGACTGTAAATCTTTATTTACCAGCAATAATTTACTACCTGTCGTGGGCCAGAATGCCCAGCAGATTAGAAATTTTGCAAAACCCGCAAAACTGACTCTGGAGACGATTAGAGAGCAAGTTCTATCAGTTTGTCAGCAACATGATAAAGTGGATCAGGGGAAGCTGTCTCTTAACTCTCACTTTATGAATGACCTCGGTTTGGACTCTTTGGACCATATTGAAATCATAATGGCAATTGAGGACGAGTTCGGCTTTGAAATCCCAGATGTAGAGTCCGAGAGGTTGCTAACTCCAGCTGATATCGCGAAGTACGTAGGTGACAAGAAAAGCGTCAGTGAATAAATAAATAAATGTAAAACATTTAATGTACTCTTAATAGTATGTATTTTAGTGCAGTTTCTATAAAAATTCAGATTGTTGGAAATAAAAGCCAGCGTATTGGAAGTGACTCAAGGGACTTGCTGCCAAGTCCTATGTAATTAAAATTCAACTTACAATTTTATTAATTTGTTTCGGACATACCTAACTGCATTCTATGCACTGGAACATTTAATTTTTATCACTAAATCACCTGCCTCAAAATATTTAACTATGCAGTACATAATATTTTTAAGTCATCTACTTTCTTCACTGATACGCACGTGAACGTGGGCGGAATGTTGGTAACATCATAACTGCAAAATTAGGTCTTTGAGTCTTTGTTTGGAGAAGTAAGAAAGTCCTTTAATTTAGACCGAAAAATTGTACAATCCATAGGCAGTGTGTGTCGAAAAGAGTTATTAACTAGATATTGTTGCTAAAAAATACTTCATACAATGAAATGAACAGACACGTGTGTATGTATTGAAACCACAAGGTTTCGTGTACTGAATGAAGACCAGGTCTGCAATCATTTACTTCAGCCAATCCCATGTGGTCTAGTGGCTAGGATAGCTGGCTTTCACCCAGCAGGCCCGGGTTCGATTCCCGGCATGGGAAAATTTTGCTGCGTTCATTTTAGAATTTCAATAAAACGTTGGTACACGATCGCTAGCCTACACTAAAGTTAACCGTGTTCCAAGCACAATGCTCATGATTCTTATTCATGAATTCGAAAAAACAATAATGAAATACATTTTTTAAGCAACCACAATTTTTTTTCATTCGTCACCTGTTACGATGCCACTGTATGACCACGAAAATTAGGCAACAAGTGAGATGGACGATTATTTAGCATTAACGGTTTATAAACGAGTGATAAACTTGGGCTAAACTCGCTTGATTGGGTTGTAGTATAGTGCTAAATAACAGGTTGCAAATGTTGCAATTCAATCTATATTAAATTACTAAACCCGTTGGGTATACATTAAAATACCGGATAGTTCCTTCAGCTTTGAATAAAAATTCAAAATGTACATATGCAAAGGAACATGAATATTGTAGATATTATTATATTATATTTTAGAGATAAAATTTGGATTTTTTTCCAGGGTGAATTTTGTGATATGAAATATTAAAACTAAATTATTTTAGCCAAAGTTTGATCAAAAATGAAATAAAATACGCCATTTTCCATTAATCCTCAAATTTCCGGGGGTACAGATTAACTGCTGTGTTAACCCCGCTGGGGTTTTAGCGTTGGGTACACTGTACCCTCTTTGTTAAGCCACTACGACAAAAATAGTTAAAAATGTAATTTCTTTTGACTAAATGCAGTTTTTTGTTGAGCAGTTTGTGTCGTTCGTTATTCGCTTGAAATTGCCCCGAAATAGCGAGTGCCGGTTATGCATTTCACCTACTGCGACTGCAAAACTATGTGTGCACAACAGTAGGACTAAATAGCCGGTATTACTAAAACATTTTGAAGCACGGAATTTCTCTTATAAAATTGAGGCAAAAATGCTGTGAAAATCGAATTTCCTTGAAAATATTTCAAACCTTTCTCTACCGAAGGTTTGCTTTAAATGGATAACATTAGTGGGCGAACAATGACCTACGCTTGCGCTACTATGTTAGCATTTCGTGGCCCGGATAGGGCCCAAAGAGTATTTAGTTACCAAGTTTTCAGAAATATAACAAAATTAGTTTTCCCACAATTACATACGTACAAAGTAAAGCGTATGGTATAGCTCTGTGGTAATTTATCTAAAGGACGCCAAGCATGCTCTAAAAAATGGAAACGGATAGTTTATATAATATATATAGTCTCTGCAATATAAAATGTCAATTTCTCCCCAACACATTCCGATTAGCTTGAAAATATTCATCGATTTTCTTAGATTTTTTTGCCGACTTCTATGCAATATTTTTACAGAAATAACTTTTCTTACAAATAATTTTGCTCCACTTTCACGGGTAATCAAACCGCCAGTGTCTTAAAGTAATATTTATGAATGTATCACTCGATACACCCATAAATATTATGCATTACAGATTTTAAATCTTTGGAATTGATGAACTGCACTGTGACGTGAAAAGTCGTGAGACGAACCTGAAAACGGATTTCAATTCCTGCAGTATCATATCAACGCAAGTCACTTCCGACAATTCTCCTACTGCAGATTATCTTGCCCCTACAAAAACAGACATCCAAAGTGAAGCAAGATTAGAAGCAGGAGTATTTATTTACGCGTAAAAGCTATGTAAGCATTCATCTGGGCTAAATATTTTCAACTCCTACTTCTTGTACAAAATCTATAATTTACTATCATTGTCAGTGAAGTGTTTTTGATTTTCAGCTCTTTTTAATAAGTTTTTAAGCAGATACTGCAAACACCATTTTTAGCTGAAGGTATTGCACAAACGCAAAGCTATGTTTTTCCTAGTGAAGTTACCAACGCCTTCTTCAGTGGCTATTAAATTTCTTGATTTCATTTTAAATAATTCCTTTATTAATAATGAATATTTCCAGTTTCAAATAGCATTCGTAAAAAGGGCTGAAACACAAACTCAACACCAGGGACGGTGGAACTAAATTTTAGGTGGGGAAGCATTTTGCTGGTTTTACGGTTTTAAACAAATATTTTCAGTTCTATATGCATAGTATTTTTTGAGGAATTTTGTAAAAAATTTGGATTTTTTCCCAAAATTTGCACTATTTGAGATTTAGGAATTGTGCATTATTTCAAATTTCCAAAATTGTACATTAAGATTTATTCGAAAATGGTGAAACGGTCGATTTATTTTCCGAGGATTTTGAAATCTTAGTAAGAATAAGTAAAGAATTAAAAATCTTACTATGTATTACAAAAATTCTCAATTCGAAATTTGTTGGGAAATTTTCAGTTTGATAATATTTACAGTAAAATCAAATCATCTTATTTATCATCAAGCAAATCATCTATGATCTCCGGAAAATCACAATTGAGAAAATTTAATACTTTTTGAGAATATTTTTAAAATTCCGATTTTTAAGGACACTTTTGTACCTCATACCATTTAATTTTAAGAACCAGGTGTTTAAAAGAGTAAATTTAGAAGAAAATTTTAAACCTAAGAATGTACGATTAATTTAATCAAGCAAACAAAGTCTTAAAAAACTATATATTTACAGTAGCATTCTCTATAATTCTTTGGTGTGGCAAGTGGTAATACATACAATCGCATAATGGCATAATATACAGATGCCTTCTAAATTCTCTCCTAGCATTCATAACTGAGTAATTAAGTAACTACAGTAATAATTAAAGTGATGCCAAATTGGCGGACAACATTTTCTTTGTCCATTACTTGAGCAGCAAATCAGAAAAATGAGAAAATCCGACTAAAATATGGCAAAAAATTTGTCATCTCATACCAAATGTGTTTGTATTTGCCATAAAAGAGAAAATTTGAAGGAATAAGAAAATGCAGTTGCTGCCAAATCCCTTTGTTTTTATATCTTTAAATGGAATAAACTAAACATCTAGATATAGTGTAAGGTAATATGTGAACAGGTTCCCCCATTCCCTTACTCCTCAGCCACCCTACACCGCCCACTGTTAGAGCGCGTACCCAAGCCACTTGAATAAATCAGTACGAAACAAACTTTTGCCGAGTACAGACGTGCCTCTCTTCTGCTCCCGCATTCACAACGTTTTCTCATAACAAAGCATCAGTACTTACATGCATCTACACGGGTCTCATCCGATCCCGCATACTAGGTTTCCCCAGTTACACTTCCTCCCTTTTTAGATCTGCACATTATTGACACTATTTAGGTTCATCTGTGATTTCCTGTGGTTTTATACCACTTGTGGGGTTCCATAATCTCACATTTTATGGTGGAGGCGCCTATTCTTTTCCTACCACTTCAGGCCAAGCGTGATTTTCCTATAAACGTTATGTGTTTTTGTGCTCCCTAACTTGTCCCTTTTACGGTTTTCTGTCTCCTAAGTGTATTTACCTGTGTTCTCTGTCAAATTCCGATTTCTTAATGTGTATTTTTGTCACTTTTGGACCAATTCCCTGTGTCTTTGTCCTTCCGTTTTCTCTTCATTTTCTTGAATCTGTTGTCCATCTTCGGTTCCCCAGTGCTGAAAACATAAAAGTGTAGACTAATCCTAGTTCGGGAGGATGCCCAGTTCGGACTGAACTTACCTGTAGGCGCATATTTTGGTAAAAACGTTGCATACAAAGGTATTTGTATGACCTCAAGGTACGTACCATTTTTTCTTCTTAATTTTCTTAAATTTTAAGTGCATTTCATGCCATTTTAGCTTTAAGTTTTGATTTTCCATAATATTTACATTATTTAGCGCCTTCCATGGGCCGCTTTTCTTGCTAATTATTATTTTTTGGCTTCCCACACGCCCCGTAGTGTAGGCATTTATATCATTTTTTCATGATTTTGATTTTTGTGGATCCCTTCCACTGGCACGCGTCTCTCATGACCTGCCGTAGCTGTTGTTAATTTTTCTTAGCATTTCTCTTATACCTAGGCATATATTAATTATTGTTTAGCCACTTGGCTCATTTTCATCTTTATTTTTTATTTGAATTTCTCAAATGCCGGTACCGACAGCGGACCGTTTTACCCAGTAACTAATACATTGCTGGTGGTTGTTTTGGGTTCCCTATATGGCCCCAACTTTCCAATAATTTCAGCGAAATTATTGATGATTGATTACCTCTGTGTGATCCTTCTACGGACACCCATGTTCAACTTGATTGATTTTGGCTCCTATGCCCCTAGCTGTTGATTCCGTTCACTGCTCCGCTTGTTGATTTTCATTAACAAGTTAACATCGCTTTATCTAATCCACTACGGTGTCGATTTTTGCCCATGCAGGCTCATCACTAACTAATTCATCAATTCTAAACCGAATGCTCATTGGTGCCACATAATTTGGCTTTGCAATTTCATCTTTGGCTTTGTCTCATATACTCTGTTGGTTACTGTTCTAAATAAGGTTCTTACGGCTTTTACTAACCCTACTAACTATGGCTCCCCCTCCAATCAAAGTGGACCTTGATGAGGATGCACGCCCGGCCCAAGAAGAAGCTGTTAAGCGTGCCATTCGGTTTCGCGAAGTCATTAAGCCCTACACTACTGAAGAAGATCCACTAACTTACCTTGAAGATCTCGAGGATACACGGCATATGCTTTCCATTCCAATAGCCTTAGTTCTTCGTCATTGCAATTCCATTTTTGGAAAATCACCGGATCAAGAGGTCAAACTTTGGTTCCTCTCTTTGAAGCCATTATTCTCTGTCTGGACTACAGCCAGAAAACCTGAAAATGAGCAATGGACCTACATCCAACAGTCCCTTCTTGACACGTTCGATCCTGCCAAGAAAGTTGAGTCTGCAGAGGACCAGCTTGAACGCCTCAAGTACGTTCCAGGTCAGTCAGTTACGCAATTTATGCATCAATTCATACGACTCTCAAGAGAAGTGACGCCAGAAATCACCGATGCACGCATCATTCAGAATGCCAAGCGTAGGTTTCATGCACGCGTCTATCTAATGGCCAAGGGCTTAGGATCCGATACGTTGGATTCCTTTACAAGAAATCTCGAACAGGTATGCCAAGCTGAATATGGCACAACCTCAAACGTTTCTGAAACACGAGGAATGGCTCCACCGAGGTTACCCACACAAAGCCCTCAGCTGGATTCCATCCGCCTTATCAGTGCACCAAACCAGGAGCATTCCAATCCTCGCGTGCAATTTGAGAATCCTATTGAAAGGTCAGCTCCTATTCATCAAAATCAGACTCAGCAGTCTTTGTCCACGGGTCAGCCTATTCAGAATCAAAATTCTGAAATTCAACACCAGAATGGCACCCCACAGGGCCAACATAATGCAGCTCAATGCGACTATTGTGGCCGTCTCAACCACATAATGGCACACTGTTTCACAATGCGACGCGATATGAGAAATGGCGACTTTTCCCGATTTGAGGAATTAGACGCTCAAAGGCCACGACGTAATTTGGGACGCGACAAGCCCAGGCCCAATCAGAATCGTGGCTACCCACGCCAACAAAATAATTTCCAAAGGAGAAACGACGCCAACCAAAATTCTCGTTGGAATAATAACCAAGGCTCCTCCTCTTGGAACCCTAACAACAATCGACAGCAGAACTGGGCTACGAATAATTATAATCAGCCGCAAACCGATACTGCTGATATTCTGGCATCTATGGCTCAAGTCCTTTCGGGCCTATCTAATGCACAAGGCAATAACCAAAGTGCACGGTCCACTCCACGCAATAGGAGTCCTGGACCCCACAACCAAAGACAGAACTCGGGAAACTAGGTAGTCTGACTCACGGGGACCGTCAGACACCTAACCCACCACAAAACAAGACTAAAACACCTACCAAGACTAATTCACCTAAATATGACACACCTACCTATGAAGATACAAAATGTGACATTCCTGCTCCTTCTCAACAGTATGCTAAGGAATACCAGGACCCTAACCTACGTCGCTTAGACAACCTGCTCACAATTAGTACTAATTTTGACAATTCCAATTTCGGCTTCGAGCCCAGGACTGTGGATCCTCCTCTCACTCAAATTAAGAGGAAAGTTTCTAATCCACCTCCTTCGGCTCAACCACCAAAAGCACAGACCTCATCCTGGTCTCCTAATCCAGATGCAAGAGTAATGCCCCGAATTACTCCTCTGCAATCACAGCACCTGTCACAAAACAACGAGAAAAAATCTTCAACTAAGGACAAAAACTTACCTGTGCGGACAATTTCCGTAACATTTCCTCATATTGGCCAAGATCCAGCGCCCTTAAGTCCTTCCAAGGACCGCCAGTTAGAAGAGGAATTCCGGAGGCTATACAATCTGACTTACAATAAGTCTGACGTGATATATCCACTCCGACTGGCTGGATATAACTACTACGTTAGAGCCACCGTCGACTGCGGGGCCGCTCTAAGTGTAATTTCCCCCGCATTGGTCAATTACACTATCAAAAATTTCCCGGAGTGCATTCACATAATTTCGCACAAGCCGAGGCCCTTTACTCAAGCTGTTAAGGGACAGCCTAAATATTATACGCAGTCGGCAATTCTGCAATTTAGAATTGG
>JAQFXU010000431.1:0-54883 GCA_034693705.1 Spatulosminthurus flaviceps | reverse complement strand
GTTACTGCCGGGAGAACAGTCAATTTTTGTACTGAGGCAGGAATAACTCGTTAATAAAGTCATGAATTGAATTGAATGAATCATACAAACCAATGGGATATATGTAATTTCGTTCTGGACTTTCCGCAACAAATGAAACTTATTTCATGAAATTGGGGGGAAATGAGATCTTCCCTCAAAGACCTCTGCCTCGTAACATCCACAAAATATCCTACTCATGGAACTTGGAGAGTGGAGGGAGGATCTGGAGGAGACCGTGTGTGAGGAGTGAGGAAGGGAATTAGACTTGTCTACACTTCACTCTCTCTTGCTCAGTCAGTGGGAATCTGTCGGCGGAGTATGTGTCTTCGCTTCTCTCTGTCCGTCTCTCTCTCTCTCTCTAAAATGACAAAGAGAATTTTCCTTCTGGAATTTCCAACGAACAAAGTGTTTTTCTCAAGCTGAGTCAGAACTGAAATCATTTCATCAGAGACCCAGATCGGTGCTCTTTATCATTTTTACGTCATTTATCATTTATTTGTAATTATTGTGGAATTAAGTTTCTTGTAAGAGCCAACCCATAATTTCTCTCAGGATCCATGAATGGTAAGCTCGCAGTTTTATTTCAAAATTAAATATTTAAAACTGTTCGGAAATTTAACATGCAATTTGGAAGCACAATTTTTCCCTTGAAATAATAAGTACGAATTTTTCGAAAAACATTTTGCGTGTGCGATTATTTTTTTAAAACTTTTTTAAAAATTCTTTAAATAACTTTTTAGGGCTACTTGAATAAAATTATGGAATTTAAAACAAAAGAACTACCAATTCAAATTTTTGTAAAATTTCAACTTATAATATTTTCGACGACAGATCTTGACCTTCAGGAGGAAATGCAGAAAGTACTTCCGCCTTCACCGCATTATCCTCGTCCCTGCGGAAGTAACTGCTCTCGTTTTAATTTTCCTGGAACTCTGACAATGGCCCAAACATTTCCAATCCACACATTCATATAGTCAAAGGCCTAGTAGTTTGCCACATATAAAGTCCGACAAGGCTTTTAAGTACCACAAAAATGCAAAATCCAGAATTGCATACACATATAAAAACCTCGGAATGAAGCCAATGCTTCAAGTATAGGAAAGGTTGGAAGCCAAGGAATTTCATCCCTCCGCAGAATCTACATACGAAAAAAGGAAAAGATAAAACATTTAAATTGAAAATTTCAAAGGCTTCCTCCAATCCATGGTCTTTGAAGCTAAAGTACTTCTCCGCAGGGAATAAATCACGTGGAATTAAATTACCTAGAAAGTGTCAACAATTAAATAGCTTTTTTCTAACTTCCATAGAAAACTGCTTAAAAATCCCGGCTTTCCAACATTCTCCACCATTACTTTAATAATTATTCTGTCAATTTTTATGGTTTCAATGGTTCTTTTTTTCAACTTCCGGGTTGAGTTGCTATTCAGGGAGAAGACAACTTCCACGGAAAATTCTAAAAGCTTTTTCCGATGGAAAATTGGGGTTGTTAGTTTCAACTTTATTCCATACTACTGTTTTATGGCCATTGCCATAGTAATTTCTATTTAGTACAGGAAAATTATAGGGCTTCAAAAGAAACATTGACTACTTCCTAGACAAATGTTTTGATTCAACAATTAATTTGTTATTGTTCAGAATATTTTAATTGGCCCATCTACAACATCTGGAAACCTTGTCCAGACACATTCCCAACTAGTTCCACTAAAAATATCCCTGTAATTTACATTAATAACTTTACAAGAAAATTGTTTAGGAAATTTGCCAAAAAATTTCAATCCCCGGAAAGTTTCAGTAATAATAATAAATTGTACCTTTAAATGTGTGGAAAATTTGGAGATAATTTGGAACAACAATAGATTGGTAGCAGTGAGAAAATTTCAAAAAGGGGGGAAAACAGTTTTAGCATAAATTTACACCCGCAAAAATAACATTTGACCGGCTTTGTCCCCATCCGGTTAAAATTTAGAGGGCAGTGCCACTAAAAGGACCAGCACAGCGGTATAATATTTTCTGTAAAGGCTCAACCTCCTATTCAATTCATTCTTGAGTTTAATTTTTTCTTGGCAAAGGCAAATCTTAAAGTCTTGACATTTGGTAAGTGTGACTGGGTTGGTCATGAGTGACAAATACGGACACTTGCACAAGTTGAATCCAAGATTCTTTCCCCTTCAAGACTTGACGTGCCGTGCATTAAATGAGCTACGCTTAACAATCCGAGTTCTCAGTAGCCTTAAAAGAAAGTGCGCTAGAAACTTCCCAATTATTCTCCACCTATTTCTTCCACACTTTTTCCATTCCTTCCCACATTTTCCAATGACCTTGACAATGAACGCAAGATGACTGTACAGTATGTATTGCTAATCGCGTAATGCTAAACTTTAATATTCTCCTCGTCAATCTTTCTCAAATATAATTATTATTGTTGCTCATTTCAATCCTGCTTTCCATTTCCCCATGAACGATTAAATTTAACAATGTCGACTTTGTTAACTTTTTCCTCAAATCACAAAAAACTCATTAACCTTTACAAACGATTGCTGAAAAAATCTAATCAAGTTTGGAAAAATCCAGTGTAAGTTGATGCCCAAAGTAAATGTGTGCCTATTAAAAATCCAATTTACCATTTTTCCAGAGGCTCCTCATCTTGACCAAAATAGATTCATCCAATTTAAACTAGGCGGAAGAAATTCCAGGAAAAGTCCCCATTGCTTGACCACATTGAATTTCTGTGAAGGACATAGAAAAGATGTGGAAGATTGGGAAGACGAGTGCAGGACTTCTGGTACAAGCACAACTTTTATCACCCAGTCCAGTCCTCAAGTAAAGAGATTGCAAAAGTGAGGAAGACGTGAAATCAATTCAACAACTTGTTTCTCACATATCGCGGACACGTAAAAGGACTTTTGCACATGTGTTCCATCCTCTCATCTCTCACCAACAATCCCTCTCATTCAAAATACACCCGTCAAACTCCACAACATTTGTTTTTTCCCAAGCTCCAGCTATAAATCAAAATCGGAGCCTAACACGTCCTAGCTTGGAAATTGTCTCCCAAGAAACCAAGGACCTTGACTTTTGAAAAACCCTTCCCTTAATTTTCCGCCAAAACAATCCATTTTTTTTCGTAGAAGCAAGCATCTTTCATTTTCTTCGGGTTTTATGTCTCAATTTTTAAAGAAAAGTGAACAAATTCAATTTCCAGGGAATTTTCCCTCCCAAAACGTTGGGTCAAAATTTTCCATGCAGAGACCAACTTTAGCCCTTGTGTGAAATACTTCAGTGGATTTAAAGTGTACAACTACAAAAAAACTAGACGCCAAAAGCCGCCAAAATAAAGTGAAGCCTATCAACAGGCTACGAATTTCGTGATCGATTTTCAAATACTGGGTAAACTGTTGAAAATTTGCAAAGATTTGAAAAAACGTTGAAAATTTGGGATAAGGTTGATAACTTGCAAAAATTAGGAATAAAGTTGAAAATTTGCCAAAATTCGGAAAAACAGTGACATTTTGCAAAAACGAGGAAAAGAATGTAAAATTTGCAAAAATTAGGAAAAATCTTGCAAATTTTGAGCTGTGATATCCCTCAAATTTTTATAATGGGATCGACACCCGGAAAATTGGAATACGATGGGGTTGCCCCAGCAGGTGAAATTGATGAGGGGGACGTGGATTTTATGGACGATTCCATGGAAGGGAACAAAAGTTGCTGGAACGTCTACTGCGTGGACAATGACACTTACATTGATATGATGCGAGATCATATTTATCCCACGACGGTGGAATGGATTCTCATTGGAGCTCATTTCATTGCTTTCACTGTGGGGCTTGTGGGGAATTTCCTGGTCTGCGTGGCCGTCTACCGGAACACGTCCATGCGAACCGTCACAAATTACTTCATTGTCAATCTGGCCCTCGCTGATTTTATGGTCATTCTATTTTGTCTCCCGCCCACGGTCCTCTGGGACGTCACTGAGACTTGGTTTCTCGGGGATGCTCTCTGCAAGGTCGTCCTCTACTTTCAAGTGAGTTACCTTTTTCCTATGGTAAAACCATTTTACAAGGAATAATTTTTTTAGAAACTTATGGGCTCCTCACAATTCATCCAAGCATTCCTTCCGTTTGGCCTTCCATGAATTCCCTGTGGCTTTCACTTTTCAGTGTAAGTCTGGATGGATCAAAATTCCTATACAAAAGCATGAATGGAATCTTCTTTTAGGCATGTGCTCCCTGTTACACGGCCATCCATGACCACCCATAAGCGCTCCCTTAATTTTGGATAATGAGCAGGAACATTTTTTAACCGCGAATGAATAATAAATTTTCTATGTGTTTCTTGCAAAATTAATTTAGCCCTTCTTCCGTGAAAACCGGTCCGATATTTCAACGCCTTTATTTACTTTAATAAATTCATTGCAGTTCCATTGAAAATTCATGAAAGAAAGAATACTTTTCAAGTTAACAATTAGCCCAGACTTGCATGGGAAAACTTTCCCTTTTGCTATTTTCCACAATTTGAAATCCCCAACTGATTTGATTATGTGGTTTCTTGGCTCATGAAAGCTTTTAGGAGGTTTTTAAGCCAATTTCATGGAGCTTTTGACACACTAATTGTTTTAAGTAATTTGTATTTTTATTCAATTTCAAACCATTTAGGACTGCATGAAATGCATTTCTTTGATCAAATTTACACGTGGGTAATGGAGAGGTGGCTGAATTTACAAAAAACAGAGGCAGATGTCCACATAAGTTATTCTTAACTCCCTCGAAAAGTCTCCTACTTATTCCTTAGGTTTGGTTCCACTCTCATTGTGAATTTTTAAAGCAACTGTTATAAAATGCCTCGGAAATTTTTACTAACTATTTTGATTGAGTTTCATTCAAAATTTTGGCGAAATTTTGAAATACATAATTTTGTAGATTTGGTTTAAATTTTTTTTTATAAATTCAACAAATCATTTCCATGTTTTTATGGAAAACTGCCTTAATTAATGAGGTTTGAAAATTTCATGAAAATTTCTTAACTTTTGCTTAAATTCTTGCGAGTTTAGGTTCCTGAACAGAAAGCGAATTTTGCCATGGAATATATTTTTGGAATATTTTTTAAAAAAAGTAAGCAATAATTCTTACTTACAAATCCATATGAATTTTTTCAAGCTACGAAAATTTTCATGGCACAAAATTGCAAATTGTATTTCCAACGGCCATTGGAATGAACATCAAGTGTTATAATGAAGAAAAGGGAAATCAAATGTGTTTACAAGTCCCTGCCAAAACTTTATGAACTTGGAAGTAAGGTAATTTGCCGTAGTGCAGCGCAGCTGCGGAGAGAATAAATAATTAGCCTTGATCCATGCAATTTCATCTGCAACACTAATTATAAATTTATACAAGAAGAAAAGAGGGATCAGTGAGGAAAGGAAATGACACGGTGGGCGTACGCTCTCTCCCTATCAATATTAATAGGTAATTCCTAAATGAGAAAATTATTTTGAAACAACAGCCTTTGTTTTAATGAAGCCCATGAAATTTCCATTCTACTTTGTCAATTATTATTCGCTGGAGCTTTAATAATTATTATTATTGCAAATATTTACCTTACCATCCCTCGAGTCTGTTTCGTCACGCTCAGCCTTTCCACCCCTACAATATTTGACACCCACACGAAAATTAAACATCAATTTTCTAACCTTGTCCTTGATGCGAGGAGCTATGGCTTACATTTTTTAACCTTTGTTGCAAATGGAAATTTTGCCTGGAAAAATTCAATTCAAAATCAAGTCGCTTTGCAAATTTTTAATGAAATTTACGTCATGTGAAATTTTATATAAAATAAAATGCATGCAACACGACTGAAAACGGAGAAGACTCATTTATTTCTGAAACAAATGAATAAACCAGGGATGGCCCAAGACAAAGAGCGGGATGCTCAGAATGTTCCATTCAAGGTGTAGCCCAGCTTTTTAATTGGACACATTTTCCTCACCCAATTCCCTCAAACAAAGGGACAATTATACGCTGAGCTTGGAGAGGTGTGAAATTGAATCAAAATCCCATTCCGTCACTGTCATTCGGAGTCTTTGATCATAATAAGGGTAATGTGAGAACTCTTTTCATCTCTCTAATTGCTCTCAAATCAAATTTCTCAACCATCATAATCATCCTAATCCACCGCTATTCCAACGGGTCCTCTTCTCTTCCAATGCTTTTTCCAAGGGTTTTGTCATCATTCCAACACACAATTTCCCATAATAATTTGTGCTTTTAAGACCTGATTTTCCAATAATTGGAAAATCAGAAAAAAAACGAAAATTATTATCGTTTTGTTTGCTTGGGAGAAACCTAAACAAGAAAAGTACTGAGCAGCAAAGGATGACAGTAGCAAAAATATTAAGTATATTTTTCATAGCAAATATTTTATTCACCACAGAAAACACGCCAGCGTGTGTATTTTTAAATATTTGTGGAAAAAGTCCAGAAATATTTTCCAGGAATAATCTTCCAAATATTTTCCAGGAAAATTAGTGTAAAATTTCTGTCAAACAGTTTCCTGTAAATGCGCAAAAAATAATTAACACGAAACTGCCCTACAATTATATAATTGCCTTTATTATTTTACGCGACGTCGTATTTATTTACTCAAGTTTTCTCTTTCGCTCATCATTTTCTTGGGAGGAACTCCCGGTAGAAGTTAGGGTGCCGAGGATAAACAGAAATTGTTCCTCATATCTATGTCATGGCTTTTAGGGCTGATTTCATTTCTTCCTTTTGCTCCCCCAAGCCTTTGTAAGAAGCTTGAACCTTATATTTTATTCAGGTATATTTCGTAGTTGCACTCAACATCCAATTTTTTATGGGAATATTTGAGGAGAAACGTTGTTTTCATTTCTATAAACTTGTTCCAATACGTTTCCTTTTCCTTGGGTTTTAGTGGATTTTGAGGAAATTTAATACTTCTTTCAAGGATCCTTTAAATTGCCAATGAAGCTACGTTTTCTGAGTGGAACGTTGTTCTCCCGAGATCCATCCGTTCTTTTACACTTTCCTTTCTAAAAATACCCAATATCTTTCCAAAGGAATTTCCATGGATTTGTTCAACCCATTTTCGGAGGAACGTCTCCAATATTCATGTGTCTACTACATTAACCATTTCCACGTGGAAATTAAATGTACATTGTATACCTTGTAAATATCAATTTTCTAACTACTATATTTTCTCAACCCAAGACTCCTCTTCCCTAAGCATTTTCCCATAAAATTCAATCCTATAGAAAACTCACAAGCATTTATCCTCTGAAATATTACAAACAAAACTCGCCGTAATAGGTAAAAAAGGTTCCAATTTTACACGAGAAATGTCCCGGCTTTCAAGTTTCTGTGAAACAGAAAAAGAAAAAGAGGGACAAAAGTAAAACTTAGTTTCCAATTTCACTGCCGTTCTTTTCTTCTCACCTGCTTTTCCTCCAAGTTTTTGCAAAGATAAAATATTTTAAAAGTTACAGTGAAAGTCAAGTGATTTTTCCATTTCACCAGAGGACATGATTTAATAATTTAAAAAATAACATCGCAAATTCCAAGGGAAATTAAAATTTTGAAAAAAAGTCTGACAAGTTTCATGACGGTGCGTGCTCCTCCCAAAACAAATATTTGCTTGGTAAAAATGTGTACAAGAAATGTAGTTGAGAAAGTCTCTCAGCCCTTCTTCGGAGAACCCCATATCATCCTACGATGACCTTTGGTAAATCATCTAACTTAAGCCCCAAAAGCTGCATCAACCCCCTTAAAATTCTTCTTAAGAAAAATTTCTTCAAAATTTGCCCATATGCACTAAGGAATTTCTCTTTTGAACCTCCAGAATATTTTTTAACACTCCATGTAAATAAAAACTACCGCCCACATTGGTCAATGTTTCTCTGAAAGTTTCATTATTTGTCTGCCCTTGGGCCTCGCACAAACCTCTTCATCACTTTGATCGATGAGTGGCAAAGCAAACATATTGTCCTCCGCCGTTCATGTCTTTATGCCTTGGGGAAAGGAGAAAAATCAAAGGAATATCCGACTCAACTTTTTGGCAAATATTTACCTAGCGAAAATATTTTTTAGGGATAAAGTCAGGGCTCTCATATGTTCTGATTTTACTTGAAAAAAACTTGGGATACTCAATTCAAAAGTGGGTAACATTCTTTACTTTCATTTGTGTACAAAATCTCTTTGCAAAAGAAAATATTTTCCCTCCCACTTGTAAGGAATTCCATTTCAAATCACATATACATAGGGAAAAAAGGGGAAAATGTTGACTTACTTGGAAAAAGTCTTGAAGGAACAGAAGGAGGGTAAAAATTCAATGGATAGAAAAGTGAAGGAAGGAACATCGAGGAAAAAAGAGAGAAAATTGAGCCTTTCATAAGCTTTGACAGAGATCGAGAATAAAAAGGGAAAATCCTTCTCGTCACATCATTCAGTTCATTCTTGGTCTGTCACCACCTCAACAAAACATTCCTAGAAATCCATCAGATTTTCATTCGAGTCTACGTCCGCTTCTTTTTCCCTCACAAAAAAGCGCATTTTCCAGGTCCTTGTCAATTTTCAATGTGTGTCACGTCAATATTCTTCCACATCAAATCCAGCCCAAATATTTCGATTATGCCTAAACCTATTGACATTGCCACAGCAACTGACAACAAGCCTTTCAGAGGTTTTGCTTTGGAGTTAATATTTTTGCCTACTACTATTCCTATAACTTGGGGACCTCATTCTCTTTCAAGTTGCTTAGGTTCAATGGAATTTTCCCAGCCATAAACAAAAAGGTGTTGGAAATTTTGCAAAAAACGGGAAATTAGAACAAGATCTTGAATAATTATAATTATTCATTTTTAGCATTCTATTTAGTTAAACTAAAAATCCGAGGATATCAAAGGATTTACGTGACTTTTCATTATTTAAATAAATTTCAATGTCTGCAATGAAACTGAGCAGTGCGCTTGAAAAATTGCTAGAAGTCATCAAAAAAATGAACATGACTTTTTCTCATTCTCCCTCTATTTATAGTAGAGAAAACTCATAAATTCATAAGTAAATGACTCAGCCTTTGAAAAAAATTTTGGACGCATAAAAAACTTTACCATCTTCTTTAATTTAATGAGCTTATTGTCTAGTAACTTTGTGAGCTTAACTTTCCCTTGTGAATAATATGTCCTCTGTGGGAGGAAACATGAAAGAGAAAAAATAGTTCAAAGGATTCGCGGAGCATAAATTACTCTGCCTTTAATAACTCATTATTTATTTTGCCATGCAATGGTACAAAATCCCTGCATGAGCTCACCATGAATAAACTTAATCCTTCGCCATGCTTTTCCAATCCACGTAACTGCACAGAGAATTTTTTATTTTCCGTAAATTTTTTTCCCTTTGAGAAACTCGAATATTTTTTTAAACCAATGAGAAAAAATTTGACAAAAATGATCCCGAGGTTTTTTGCCCACCACCCAAATTTTCTTCCTCCCACCAAAATTTGCTCGAGATTATTGGATACGTCCTATTGGTGAAAAATGATATCACTGAAGCCATTGCTAATTTGACAGAGAACAAACTCAGTGACCTCTTGAACAAGTCCAATCTAAATTGAAAGTATCCCGGCCACTTTCTCCTCTCTCAACTCTCAGTCAACCGCAGCTTTCGTCATCCAATTCCCCACTAATTATATAAGTACAAGTTCCCGTAGAAGTGGCTCTGGTTATGTTATCGCACCTCCGCAAATATGTACTCAAATTCCCTTTTGAATCAAATACCGCTCTGCCCATGACACTTGGAAAAGTAATCAGTTTCAAGTGGATTGAAAACACATCCACAGTTTTTCCCGCCTTACCTTCTCTATTTAACATTACGCGGAAACTGAAGCAGCTCAAGTCCATTCAAATCTCCGTAGTTTCACAAGTGTTTTCATCTACAAGTCTTCCACCAAAAATTGTGCGAATTTACTCCTCTCAATGAAATTGGTGGGCACGTTTCAGGAGCAGCTTTCCTCTCCACGCTTAAGTTTTCCCATCATAGTTGTGTAAGGCTATGCCTTTGAATTAGAAATTATTCCCTCCAGCCTCTGCAGATCCTGCTTTTTACCACACATTTTATCACAAATTTTCCTATCCATATTCTTTTGGTCACATAACCCTTCCAAGGCTTCTAAGAAAATGCACTTTAAAATGCCAAACCCTTCCTATGGGTTAGCTATGCTCACATAATATTTAGAGACCTATAAGATTCCACCTTGAAGAAAACGTCTCTCTCTCTCGTTTGAACTCCATCCAAGGAACACTCTTGGTTTGAAATTAGATTTCGGGGAAGGAAATGTAGGTATTTGAAAATGAGCAATCCCATTGAAATTATTCCGCTTCATTTTTTTTATTAAGGACCTGCCGGGAATTTGGGCTAGGAATTTTTATGATTTCTCTGCCGTTGATGTTGGAGCTCAAAAATAATTATTACTATTCAAATTATACTAGATACTATCTACTTGAAAAATAATTTCCTGTTTCTTCAAGAAATTGAGATTGCATTCGAAATTCCGAAGAAAACTTTTTACCAACTTCCGCCAATTTCTATCTCGCTTATAGGAAAAAATGTGGAAATTTCACTTCGTGAATTACTGATCAGCTCTTAAAGCACAAAACCATTCGGAAATTTCACAACGGGAACTTTATTACATTTTTCTTTCTTTTTTTGTATTACATTCATCAAAATAATTTGTGAAAGATTTATAAAAAAAATATCACAAAAAAACGTTATGCATATTTTTTCAAAACACTTTTAAATTCAACATATTTTTTTAATGGAAACTTTTTCTTGGAAAATCCCAGTTATGTATTTATACATGTATTTACAAGCATAGGAAATGAACATTTACAAATATTTCCACGGACTGGATTTTTATGCAAAATTGTATCACGCACACGTTCATGGATGGCTTGAATCAGTCAAGCAGAACTTAATGACAGTGAAAACTTAGTGTATAAATTGAACCTCAATATTAAGTGTATTTCAAAGCTTTTGAAGTTGAAATGAAAGCTAAATGGATTTACACCGTTATTTAGATCTTTGTTGGAAAACTTTGGATTTCAAAGGACCGAGGAGTGATGGAATATTTACAGATTTCCAAGAGTATTTTCCAGTTCGAACGCAATTCGCTTTCGGTAGATCTGTCATTGACGTGTTGAACATTAAAACGAGTTGGGGAAGAATCAGCAATTCAATTACACCAATCCACCCACTTGATTAGGAAAAATCCGTTTACTTTTCACAGTTGAAAGTGAGCCTGGAAAATTGTGCTTTTCATTCCGGAAAAAACTTGTTTTGGCAAATATTTATTAAAACCCAATATTTTCCTAAAAACTATGTTTACAAATATGATACTCAAAAATTGAATCATCTCCATTTGGACAAGTGCATTTGGGAACTTGGGAATGCACAAAGTGGTTCGTGCAGATAATGGGAAAGAAGTGTGTCGTTTAATGCCCTCAAATACAAATCCCATAGGTTTTTATTACATCGCTCCCATTTGGCTTAGCGTAAACATTAACTGCATGTAGGAGAAGTGTAATGTACTGAAATGTTCGTCCCTCGCAACTCATGCTTTTCCTTCATTTGAATACCAACAGACGGTCTCAGTTTCCGTGTCAGTGCTGACACTTACTTTCATCTCGGTGGAGCGATGGTACGCAATTTGCTTCCCCCTCAAGTTCAAAGCAACCATTGGTCGAGCCAAGAGAGCTATCATTGCTATTTGGTTCATCTCACTCTCAGTGGGTAAGGATTTTACATTTTTTCTTATATAGAAAATTATTTCATCTGATGGACTTTTGAGAAGAAATGTCATGAAAAAATCTCCATCCCTTGTCATCACTTTCCTTTCTCCTTCTCTCAAAGGACTACTTTTCTCACATTTATGTTTGTAACAAAAATCCTATTTAGTGCGTTGTATTTAGGTAACGAGGATTCAGGGAGCTTTTATGGAGATTTTCTTCGCCATTTAAAATTTACCCATTGAAATTCCTTCAGAATTTTCTTTTCCTCTTTGATTGTCCTTTGAAAATCCCTTACATAAAGGCATAAAACGTTTCAAGAAAACCAACTTTTTTCCAGCCTGGTTTCATTTTCAAATACTTTTTTTAGGGTGGGCTCGACCTGAAAAGAATTCATAAAAATATAAAGTTTCAACAACTCTTTTGAGTGTTGAAAATTTTAATGGCCCACGCGAATTCAATTTATTCGCGCAGGCTTCAAAAAGTTTCACCTGAACTTCCAACAATAAAATTGTGCTAAACGTTTGAAAAAAAACTTTCAAATACGCTTATTATCAAGGAAATGGAAGTTAAAAAATTCAAAAGCCCACAACAGTGGAAACCCTTTCGATGCAGGCAAGCTGGGTCTTATGCAAAAATTTTTAAATATACGGGTACCTTCAAAAAAAATATAGTACAATGTGAAACAATTTTTTCCAACAAAAAAACTTTTGCACTCGGTTTTCGCTTCACAGAAGAAATGGTGTTAAAAACTTGCAATGCAAATGTCAATTATGCATGGAAATAGTTGAAGTCCTCATTTTTTGTAAATTTCTTCAGGGGAATTTTTGTAATTTTTACTAATTCTTACTCCCTCATGAATAATTTCTAGCCTTTCTCATAATGAAGCAATGCCAATTAAAATGGAAAGCCCAGAAACAGCATTTTTCCATTACGGCTCTAGCGAAACTGAATTTGAAAATTCATTTCCTCAGAATTCAATTCTCATAAAAAGTTTCATTTTATCCTTCATTCTTAACTCATTCGTACTCTGAATAGAGAAAAAATTGGCAAGTGATTTGTTTGCCCTTTTTAAACTGATCCTTGCAAGTTACAAAGAATGGCCGTTCAATTTCCAAAGTCATTAATTTATTGTAATTGGTGCTGACTCAAATGTGTTTTCCCCATGAAAATCCTCGCCTACCTTTCAATTTCCCATTATGTATCTCCCGTTTCCTCACCAAATTCCAATAAGTTCTGGATTTGAAATCCAATTTTATTTCAACTTCATTTGAAACTCTTTTCTCATTAACTACAAAAACATGTATCGCATGTTTTTCTCAAGACGAGTCTTACTGACGCCAGGTGAGGATATTTATTTTAAGAAATCTCATTCTCCTTTGAATTTTCTCAGCCAAGTCTCCAGAGATCTAATTTTTAATCTCATCTCCTGATTTTCCTAAAAATCCCAATGAGAAAATCACTTTCAGTAATATTTATTTACATGCTTTTTCATCCAATCTCCACCTACATCATTGATTCCGGAGATTGAATTTGATTCCCATCATTTCTGTTTGTGAAAGCTTCCTCGTAGGATGAAAATGTTTGTGAGAGGATTATGACAACATAAAGCTTCCCCAGCGAATTCAGCAACTTGGAAAGGAGCTTTGAGTCACACATGAGCTCCCTTTCAATAACAGTAATAAACGAGTCTGAGAAAGGGAAAGTTTGCTTTCACTTGACAGTGCCCCCAGCACATCTACATCTCCCTTTACTCGTACATAAGAGGGCTATGCAGTCCTTTCTTTTATTACTCTCAATAACTTGTTGCTTCCGAAATGATTAGGAAACCAGGAAAAAGGTCCCAGGCCCAAAACGACATAATCCGAAAATTTCCTAAAATGTCACAATTCATAAAATACTTTCCTACAACCTTAATTTGAGAAAATAATTTTTTTTTCTTTTCAAGATTTTACTGGAGTTTGAAGGAAATTTTACCACGCTTTAAATAACATGTGTCACGTAATCCAGTTTAAAATTAATTTAAACATGTGATCTGTTAAATTTTGGTAAAAGCTCACCGCTAAAAATATTCCAGTTCAACAAGCTCATCAAATTTACCTATGTGAATAAACCCCAAAAGCGGAACAAATGAGTCAAAATTATTAAATGTTGAAAATTTTCATGGAGTCTTCTGCACAATATTTTGGAAAATCTTGCGTGCTCTAAGAGTCCATTTTGGACCGGGGCTCTTCATCCCAAGAAAATACAAGCTTCTGGGTAGACAAATATCCAAGTACACATTAATGTAAGACAAGACGCTTACATGAAAGGAAGAAAACTTGGAACAAGTCAACTCCGTTCATATTCCAAAATGAAACTTTATATCCTCACGTAGGCTTTCTCATGATAATAAAGCGAGCCTCCATTTGTACATGTACATATAAGAGAGAGAGAAAGAAAAACACGTTTTTTCGAAATAGTTCCCTTGTAAGCGGATTCCGGTGACTTCAGCAGACCCTCGCCTTATTGTTAATGGAATAATCTTAATAAGTTACGGAGGAAAGGATTATTTTCCTTCCCTCTTATTTCATCCGCTCAGAGTGAATTCTGCCCTAAGAATTTGAACGTTTTTCGTATCACTACTAATAATCCTATTTTATCCCCCATTCATTTTCCAGCCAAACAAACAGAGATTATTCTTTTAATATTTATTACTACTATTTCGAAAACAAACAGTGTTCGTACAGATTTTCAACAAATGTTCTTCTTCAAAAACTTGGTCATTGTTGTCATCATTCCGGAATATTTGGGCCAATTTAGAGTAAGGAGGCCAAGTTTGAAGTACAATGAAAATAGGAAGAGTAAATGTTTAGCACGAGACGGAAATAATAATGGTTGGATTGTTTATTTGTTTAATGCTATTGTAACATTATTGTTGGTTTCAGACATCCCCGAGCTGATCGTGTTGCATGCGAAACCTCGGACGAATTTACTCATTGAGACGATCTACTTCACACAGTGTGTGCCGGACTGGGGTGATGTGGCGGACATAACCTATTGCATCTTCCGAATTGTTCTTCTCTATTTCCTTCCCTTGGTCTTCATGAGCTTCGCCTACTATCAGATTGCCAAAGTTCTCTGGAGCTCCACAAATATCCCTGGGGACGGTGCTGGACGGTTCGATACTTCCCTCATTAACGGAAATTCTCATGTCCACTACTCCACCCGGTGTAAGTTTAGCCTCCAAAAAAAGCACATCTTTCAATCCTGTCCTTTTATTTACAATCCCACCTTCACATTCTCAAGCCGGCTCCATTCCCTCCCTTCTTTCTAGTATTTGATGTACAAACAATCTTGAAACGGAACAATTCCTCAACTCTCAACCTCCTCTCTTTTCACCTACACAAGTTCATGTTCCGTGCGAACTCTCAACCATATGAGTGCATTCTCCTTAAATTCAAAGGTCAATTTAAAATAAGAGATTACGGTCAGCTTGAATCCAGTTCAAAGGTCAAACTAAAACCGATTTCAAATCAGGTCAAATTGTAATTATTAAGGTTCAATTTGGATCCAGGTCAAAGGTCACATCAATTTCAGGTTAATTGTCAAATTTGTCGGGTCACCTTTCATACAGACCTCTTTGTACACGTGTCACGCGAGGTCAAATAATTTTAACAATTCAAATCTCACCATAATAAATACTTTCTTCCCCAACTTAATTATTTTCTTTCTAAGCCTAACAAATTCCCAAGCTCTTGTATTTCTTTCATGAAAAGTAAAAAGAATATGGCCTTGACAGCTCATTCCACCCTGTCAAGCAAATTTGTCAAGGTGTCTATGAAAAGGAAAAAACAAAACGCGACAACTACTTACGTCTTCTTTTAGCCCATCCATCTGGAGAAAGAAAAGCGTCATAGGCCTCACGCACACATTAACCCCAAAAGTATTACTTTTCAACTTTCACGCCTTCACAGTTCCTCTCTTCCTCCCAACTTTTCTTTTAGTCAAAGAGAAAGGAAGAAAATAATTGAGGAGCGTAGCTACTCAAATGAATGAGACAATACACAAATGGCAACCTTTTCTCTCCCTAACTACTAAAGCGCTAGAGCGTCCTTCATCCATTCACTCCAAAATTCGCTTTCAATCAGACTCCGCTCCTCATTCTCACTCTTACAATAATAACTTTTGCGTATGTTCATGGGAATTCCTTCTCATCCCCAAGTCCATCTCCAAACTTCTACAAAAATAATCAAAGGACCAGAAAATTCTGGTTTCTTCCTTCCAAATGCGTAAATCCAAATGGACATTTTAGCTTAATGCAATACTTTTATCTCTTGCCCGGGCGTGCCTTATTGACGTGTTTCCACGTACTTTTCTCCATTAATTCTCATTTAAGTGCACTTTCAAAGGAAAGCCGTTGACAGGAATGAATGACAGTAGTTTTCATGGGAAGAGCCGTATAGGCTGTAAATGATAAAAGAATCACTTTTTTATCTTCTCAAAAGCCAAATGGACCTCCAGAAGAATTATTCAAGTCTACAACTTGCTCATTCAAGCAGAATCACATATAAAAAATACGCACATGGCATTTTCTTTAACAAATGCAGCAAATCTAATATTAATAAGGGACTTTTTCAAGAATCAATTAATTTCAAACTCTAAGTCCCCCGAAATTCCACGTATTAACTTGACTCGTGCCTTATTACGCCTATGTAATATCACCATATGCTCACAATTTGGAATATTTACTTAGCCAAAAACCAAGAGTTTTGCAAATATTATCAAAGCATTTAAAGTTTAATTTTAATTCTGGCAATACCATTGGAATGGCAGGGGATTTGAGGGAGAGAACAGGATGGTTTGGGAATGGCCACGAGTAGAAATTAACAAGGGCCGGGATTACACAAGCAGAGAGAATGAATGAGAATTATTGCCAATTATTACCCTCAATTTAGTTAGTGCAAGTACAAAAGTTTCTGCATCATTGGCGGAAATTTCCCGGGCATTGGCAAATTTCATAAAGGAAGAGGTCCGCATCCAAATTGGCTCTCGGAAGGAGCTGGTTAGTGGATTCTCAGTGTTCCTCATTACAATTCTCTCTGTAGTTACACCAACACGGTGACATTACGACCGTCATAAAATTTCCATAATGGCAATCATACATGTAAGGAGACGTGCTAAAGCTCTCACACATTTTAACTAGGTCTTATCTTACCATGCTGCAATGGGGAAAATCTTGTCCAATATTAGTAAATTGCAATTGGCTTGGGTAGGAAATTGCGGACTCCCTCTCAAAATACACAAGTATAGACAATTCCGTAGGGTGCCAATCCCATGAATCCGTCCGGCCAAAGCCAATTCCTTACTTATGGCATGTTCCCATGCAATCGAAGAGGGAAGCACATGTGAGGGCATGTTTTCCCGCATAAGCTCCTTTTCCATATATTTTAAGCTGAGAGCTTATATATGTATGTATTTACATTGGTCTTCTCACGCTCACATGCACGCCACTTATTGGCATTAGTTAAAAATTTATAGACTATTTTCATGTCCTATGTTACATGGAAAATGAAATATTTTATTACCTTTCCACCACTATAGTAGATATTATTATTTGCCCATTAACTCTTATTGTTCACAATCATCAGTTTCCTTGCAATTATTCAAGCTACAAACTCCCTTTTCTCAAATGCTCTGCCACCACCCCGAATGTCAACTCATGTTTTCAAAGACACTTGAATATCCAATTTTCTTCCCTTAAAAAGACACTTTGAAAAATTTTGTTAGGAAATTTTCAGGTAAAAAGTTTTTTCTCATCTCACGCTGGGGCTATTTCCGGAGAGTAGAAGCAATTTCACAAAACAAGAGATATTTCAAAGAGGAAGTGCATGCTGTTTCTAGGGAAATCTCATGTGATAAAACATGAAACGAGTACTTTTCCCTGGGGTTGATGAGACTGCCCAACTTTTTTACCTTGTGTTAAAAACAATTCCCGGCCATATGGTTTTCCAAAGGAAATGGAAAATTCAACTTGGCCTATATGTAGGACCTCTCCATGGGAAAATAGTTTGTTGTGCCCATCAAAATTAAATGTGGAATTGGTTTCTAGGGCTAAGAGTAAAAAGTCTGAGCTAAGAGAAAATTCAAGTGTGTGCAAAGTTTTTCTGTTTTGGTTTTTTCTTAGAAGGTATATTTACCAATCAATTCAATCGTGCTACGAAGAAATCAACCTTTAATTATTAAGGCCAAAAAATCCGATAAATCTGACTTATATTTTTCCTCTTTAAAAGCTAGCTTACAAATCACAGATTTTCTCAAACCCTTTGAAAATATAAAGAAATTCAAAACGGAGGCTTCACATTGCAAATAATCAAAGATATTCTTTTCGGAGAAAATTATCTGAGGACCTTAAGGATAATATTTTGCTTGCGAAAAACTTTTACATACAAATTAATGATACATCAAATACAACAATCTTAAGATCATCGTTATCATTTTCCAAGAAAATTTTCAAACCAGACTACTAACGAGGATGAAGCTGCTGGATATAAATCGTCTTGTTCAATATTTTTCCAAGAAATAAAAAGTTTATGACAGTTTCAATACATTTCTTCCTAATCATGCAGCTTCACAAGTACTATTAATAAATGAGATCCAAATTCCCCGTACAATATAATTTTTTGTTACAAAATTTAAATCAACTTTTTGATCCACAGTGCTGCCGCCAATTCATCGGGGAACGAGTATTTGCCAAGGAAGCGCCGTGGATATGCAGCTTCGGTCTAGAAGGAAAGCGGCCAAGATGTTAGTGGCCGTTGTGACAATGTTCGCTTTCTGCTACCTCCCCGTTCATATCTACACTATTCTCAGGTAACATTCCACCCATTCCATTCCTACAACAAAATTCCCACCTAGAAATAACTTTGGCTAATTTTCTAGAATTTTTACCAACTCAAACATGTATAATCAACCAAGAATGACACAAAAGCTCCTAAAATCCTTTACCACATATTTTTGCTGACAAAAGCCACATGCAAAATCCCTTGTCATTTCAACCCCAAAATGACAATAATATTGTAAATTGGAATAGCATTGACGTAAGAGCTGAATGTGGCGATGAAGAGGAAGACACTGCACTTGTTTCCTCGTTCCATCTGATTTTATTTTAGCAATAACAAAGTCTAGTAAATTATCGTGGGAATAGCTCTGTGGATAGTACGGCAATGAAAAAACATTACTCTGAGTTTATAAATGGGAATCGCTGACGTGAGAACTGTGTTATTACTTGATAGCTTGATCATGACAATTCCTCAGACTGATTTGATCGGAGCTGTGGTGCTGGTGAGTCATTGGCTGCCCTACGCCAACTCAGCCATGAATCCCCTCATCTACAACTTCATGAGTGGTAAGTCCTCCATTTACGTTAATTTTCACACTTGAAGGAACAAATGTGTACATACTCATGTCCTCCATCCTTTACTCTGATTCCTATAGATTTAGACACAATAATCGTTTATATTTCCCACCCAATGAGAACCCACTTCTCAACCCTCAGCTCTTAGTTAGTGTACAGTTAGCTATAAATGAGTGCATCATATAATAATTAGGTTGCACAAATAATTATTAATAGCAACAAAACTCCATCACCACTCTAATTACATTTATACATACTGTTAACACTTGTCACTTCATCCAATTCTCCTTCCTTAATTAGAAATGACCACTTGAGTAATGCCAAATTCAAATCTGCACTTCTGCTTTGTTCACACACCCTCACAAATAAAACCGGCTTTCGCTCCACACTCTTCCCATTTGCCCACTAACAAGTTCTAACAAAATGTACCCCTGTCAAATCTCAAACTGAATATGAGCTTCATAACAAAAACATTGCTTACTCTTTAGAATCTCTACAAATATTTTTCTTTGCTCAATCATATAAAAATTATCACAAATCTCAAGCTACAACTTCAACTCAACTCTTACTTTCATTCAAAGAGAAATCTTCTGTCGGATTCTACTTGTAAAAGTTCCAACCGAATTGCTTTGATGAATTCACAACGTTCACCAGAGGAAATGTAGCCAATAGTCTTTCTCTTTCAATAATCTCCCATTACAAAAATCCCATTTGATTCTCTCCACCATAAGCAATGAGTTCTTGGTTGGGTTCCACAATTAATTTTCCCACCGCAAGTTCCTCAATCAAAGGAGTATGTAACGCGTAATTAAAATCCCATTTGACACGGAAAAGATGCAGAGCGTACATAATAATAATTCCTATTCTGACTATGCACCCGAGTGGGATTAATCTATAATCCACGTTGTTTGTTGGGCAAGGGTGGAACTTTATTAGAAGCTTCAAAAACTATTTCCTCACAAGTTTGTGGAAAAACAGAGCCGTTACATCTCGGAACGTTGTTGTGAAAACAAGGGTATAGAGTTTGTGGCTAATCTATGAGCTTTCTAATTTCCAACTCTTACTCAATCTGCTCGGCTTTTTATTCCGAGTTCATTCACTCTGCACGGGTTCATGTTTACGACACATCTCCACATCAAAAGCCTAAATTAAACCATATCTGTAATAATTATTATTACTTGAGGAGAGGATTCCGCTAACGCCTCAGAAACTTTTTCTGGAAATGAACAACTTGGAATGAAACTCTAGTCAAAGTATTTTTGGCCCTTGTACTCATAAATACCAAACATATGTGTAACAGTTAAATACAAGAGTCAAATTAAAGCTTATAATTTTTCTTCAGCTTTTCATATGAAATCAACCATTTCCCAAAGGATTCTCTGTAGCTTCGTTCCGAACTCTCTCCTACAGTTCTCCTACAGATGAAATCACAGGAAAAGTAGGAGAGCTTGAGGTGGCGGATGAGAGATTAGATTTGGCTCCAGCTTAACCCGCTTATTCCCTTTCCATTTGTCCAAAAGCACGGAGAAGCAGGAAAGTAGCTCGAATTTTGAAACAAAATTCCTAACTTGTCATCAAATTCAATAAAAAATGGTATGAAAATTCATTTTTGACAACAAACTTTAAGCCTTAATTCATTTTAATTTCTACTTATTTGTCCAAATGTTTCAACTAATGTCACTTGTAAAAGCTACTTCACCCCAAATTCATTATTTCTTACCCAAACGATACAATTTTAAAAGTTATGAGGAATCTGATACATCTTAACTCAATCTATACGAAACATTTCAAAAGTAAAATTCAAAGACCAACAATTTCCATTCCAAAAGTTTTCCCCATCTTTCCACAAGAACCCGGCACAACGTAGTAGTAGTAGCCAAAACATGTGTGGCGTGAGCAAGTCTAATCCGTATGTTATTCAAGCCACTCATAAGCCCATGGAATGGGACGGGGTTTAAGGGAAATTTCATTTAAAATCAAGAGCAATCTAAGAGGGATTTCAGTGTGAAATATGTCCTTTGCTCCACCACTCCTCAAAAGATAGAGCTGGAAAGTGGAAAGCAATTCATTGAGAAATGCATTTTCACTTGAGTTAATTCAAATGCTATGTCTTTCATCTCTTCCCTCCCTTTCAGACTCCTTCATCTACAATGTACTGTCCTCATAGACTCCGCTATTTATTATTCCCTTCCCCACTGTAAGCAAGACAAGGACGGGAAAACAAAGCTCTAATATTTGTGTATATACGCAATAACAAATACACTTGGGACATGCACTTAAGCCTACATATATAATTCCACGGGGTCCAATAATTTTACTTTATTTTTGACGGGACAAGTACATACTCTATCTATAGTGGCATATGCCCAGTAAATTAACATACAAGTCTTGCCAACAAAATTTCCTCAAAATGTGTAATTTTTGGGATTTTGACTCCTTTCTGATTTCCAGGCAAGTTTAGAAGGGAATTTATTCGAGCTTTCCAGTTTTGTTTCCCTCACGCCTACAGCCCCGCCATCTCACGCGTCTATTCCTCAAACCATCATCAGCAAGTTCGTCCCCCAATTCACCGCCTCTAGCGCGACTCCCACACATCAGAAACTCTTGGCGGAACAAATAAATAATTATGTTTCTATTCACTGAATATTTTAAAACGTTTCCCTCAAATTTCCATTGCCATTTATAACTAAAAATTATATTTCCAACAAAATTGTATCCTCTATCCTCGTGATTTCCAAGATTTTACTAAAAAAAATTCACGCATAGTCTAAATTTTAAGCCCATTAATTTCCAACCTCGACTTTACTAAAAGTCGGAAGTTACGATAGGACTCGCCTCATCCCGCTCTATGTTTCTTGGAGAGTATGTCTATTTTCAAATGATACCCTTTACTATTTTCTGTGTCATTAAATTTGGTGTCTTCTAAGATAATTACACGCTTTTAAGCTTTTATTCACATAGCTTTGCATTTGAGCAACCTAATGCTTTTTCTGCTCCACTCTAAAAACCACTTTGTTATTTGACTCGTATTTGCGCATCAAATGGTGTCACTTAAAGTATCACAATAGAATTTTTTTATTGTTTGCCTTATTATACTTTAGCATTCGTTTCCACATGAATTATTTGTATTTGCAAAGAGTGTGTTATCTACAAAGAAAAGCGGATTACAAATCCTCAAACTTTTGCATGAGTACACGTGGATAAATATGTTGTGGCCAAGTGATAAAAACTTTGACTTTGAATTTCTTACAGAAAAATTCCAGAAAGAATTCCTACGTTCCTTTGGCTGTGGCTGGAAAAGAAATCCTATGCTGCCAACAATAGTTTTAAGGAGACAAAACACAGCTCAAAGCTGTTGTGGTGGTTGCAATACAAGAGGAAATAATTTTAATTATTCCCGGAACTACCGTGGACCGAGAGTCGTTCAATATCCCACCCAAGTCATTATGGACAAAAATCAGCGAAATCCCATTTTATAACTACGCGAGTCTCAGCTAAAGAGTTCTATCACACTTTCTATGAAAATTCTCATATATTACAATTACCTTGCTAATAATCAACCACTAAACCCTTGTGGATGAGCTCTTGTATATAATACATCAAATGTACCTTTACCTGTGATGAGTTTCAAAATTATTCTCTCCATTCCACTTTCACTCTCCATAAGACACAGTTTGTTAATTCAGTGTGAGAAATGGAAAAGTGAGAGGTAGAGCTTAATGTTATTTCAATGTACCTTTTTCATGTTGTCACATTAAAATATTGTCAGAATGGAATTTACTTATTCAAATGACTCATAATGAGTGAGCACCAAAAAGTCAACGTGAGAAAAGTCTAAATTTTGAGGCAGGTTCAAAACAAAATTCCACCTTTTTTACCAAAACCCATTTTTAAAAAACCTCCCTCTCATTTTATCATTTCACTTTACCCTGCCCTCTCCTTTCATTCCTAGGCTATTTCCCTACAAAAGTATGTGCTAAATATTTAGAATGGTGATAAAGGCTTGGGGTTCACATTTTCCAGTGCTGTGATAGAAATTGTAATGATCTTTACATGTCCATCCTGTTTATACACGTGCTTATGTAAAATTCAAAATGATTAATAATGTTTATTGTAAGAAGAGCCTACAATTTTCTCATAATTTTTTCTGACAATAATGAGTAAACAACAAGTAATTTCTTTTAGCTCATTCCCCCATAATATGTAGATTATGATTGAGCATGAAAGGAAGTTATTTTCGGGACGAGGCTTTTCCACTATTTTATCACATAATGTATGTATCACAGCTATGTATGTAAATGCTAATTCTTGTGGAACAATTTTCATGCACATACATATACTACATGTAATGTGCTATTTATAATTTTACTCATATAGCCCCTGAACTTTGTTTAGGATCTGTAAAAATATTTTTATTCTGGCAAATTAAAAAATGTCATTCGTTTTTTGTAGTTATTACAACGCCCGTCATTTATCCCACAACTTTCACATTCCTTTGATTCGTGGATTTCAGCTCAATTATCCTCCTCCTAATCGCCAAATTCAATTCAAAGTTTATTTACAAGTTCATCCTGGCTCATTACTTCCCAACATATCACCTCAAGCTGTTTCCCCTCAAATCCAGCTCAACTAAAAATTATCCGTTTCTTTCCTTACTTCTGCCATTCACCACACCCGCTTATTACTTACTACGTACATATACCAAATCCTTGAGAAGTGATCAAGATGAGGAAATATGTAACTCGAGCCTCCAGGAGCTGCTCAAGTAACCGCAAAAGCTTCCAATATCTTCCTCTTCCCGGAACAGGTCTTTAAAGAAATGTTTGTACAAGGGAAAACTTAAATCAGCCCAAAAATATTTTAGTTTCCTCTCCATTAATTTTCTACCATTCAATTTCCAGCTTTTTCCCCCAAAAGTCCCAATAAACTTTCGTTAGTTCCATTACGCATTTATAAATGTAATTTACTTAAATCAAAGTGCCCAAAGCATTTTCCTATGCCTTCCCTTTCGAAAACGAATTCTCACGCATCCCAAAATTAAACAACCAGTGAAAAAGCAATCTGTATTTGCACACAGACAATTTCTATAACACATCAAATTATTCAAATCTCCATAGAAGAAAAATTCTCAGAAATCCATCCTCGTCTCGTGTAGCCTTGACGACTCACTCACTTCCAAAAAAGTTGATGCCAATTTCAAGAAAAAAAGTTATTAAGGAATTAGTGAGTATTCGGATGAGCCATGCGTAAAAAAGGCAGATGAGGCTCATAGGAGAGGAACATCTCCAATGGATTTTCGGCTGTCCTTGAGCATCTCCTTTGACTCCGTAGACTACATAGGGGAAAAAATCCTATAAAAGGACAACTTTTGCAAAAGAAAAAAAAGTTGAAATTAATGCAGATCAGATATCGCAAAGAAACAAGAAGAGCAAGATCCTCATCTTTTCCGCCTCAATCATCTCCTGACAATGTGGCCCCTATGGAATAATCATTACTATTGCGTCTGCACTCATCTTCTCATCTTCTTCCACCTAACTGGACATTTTCTCACTCTCATTTATTCATAAACCTGAATTTTTACTCCTAAATTTATTTGTCTATGGTCCATGGGGGGGTGTATTTATTGCTCAATTTTATTTTTTAAGGGCAGCTCAACCAGGCACGCCCTTTTGCCAATAAAATTAAATTAATTGCACAAAAATATATTTGTATGAATATTCAGGAGAATCTGTTCTGATTTTGGTAGGAAAAAACATGTACGTACGCATGTAATTAATGCGCAGGAGCTGAAAAGGAAAAATAAGATGACATTTTCCCAAGATTTATTATGGCAGAATACAAGATTCAGTTCTTGTCTACAAATTTGTCCCTACACAATTATTGTACGTGTTACAAGCCCTATAAATTTCCCAAATGACATTTATACTTTAAGGGTGACCATGCAGAAAAGGAGTGGGCCAAGTGCTAAAAATCCAATGAATTGATTTGGACGCCAAATATTCGCACAGTTGATTTTTCCAATGTAAAAAGATCCAAGGGACGGAATAATAAAACATGTATTTTTAGGGGATGAAAAAATATGTGACTTTAACATGAGAGAAACAAGACTGACAAGGATTGGCAATTAAGTAAGTGCATTAACTGGAATACGATCTTGACTCTCTCGCTCACTTTCTGTCTCAGGCAATTAATCAAGAATCAGGTTAGTGTGGATTTTTGGCATTGAAGATGCACTAAATTATGGACATCTTCCCTTCCAATAACGTGAGAAGCTTTGGAAAAAATGATTTCTTCATCAATTGTTACTCTTTTACATAATGAGATACAAAATAAGTTAATGATGGTTAGTAATAGGAAATGTTTCAGATCCAAATGTTTTTCAGCTTGTACATCCCGGAGATTCCATTCATATAAAAAGGAGAGCAAAGTTTGGAAAGATATCATTCTCCATTCATCTCTCTCCTTTTAACTTTTCTCCAAAGGTTACCCACACCAACTCAACATGCTTAAGGTTGGAAATTGGGGCTTTCAAATTGGGCGTTAAAACAACTATATATTTTGAATAATTGTATAATAATAATAATTCTTGAAAATGAATAAAATTTTATTCGTTTTTCAGATCGCTGCTTTCTTTGCTGTTGTGGCTGTTGCCGCCGCTCTTCCCCAAACTTTGATCTTGGGATCAGGTGAGAGAATCCGCTATTGAATTTACAGTTTAGAATCCCCTAAGTAGGGGCAAAAAATCCTGAGGGAACATTTTGGCCCAAAATTTCCCAAACTTGAGATGTCCAATTTTTGGGGCAAAAATAGTTTTAAATTCTTGTATTTTGATATTTTCCTAGCATTTTGACTCCTAAATGTTTTTAAAACGACTCTTTAAAATCTCTTCCGATTTCAACCGATCGAATTTCCTCAAATTTTATCAAATTTTCTTCAAATTCAAATACCGAAGTTTTTCGCAAAAATTGAAATTTTCCATGATTATGATCCGAATTCCCCAAAGTCATGAAATTTTTGGAGAAAATTTTGCGAAAAAATTTTCCAAATAAAAATATAAATTTTTTTCAAAAAATCGTTAGTATATAATATTTCGCAAACATTTTTTACTAATGACACGTCCGCACTTTTGTATTTCATAGGAAAAGCTGAGCCAGCCGACGCCTACCCACAATACAGCTTCTCCTACAACGTGAACGATGCCTCCACCGGAGACCAAAAATCCCAACAAGAGACCCGGGACGGAGACAATGTCCAAGGAAGCTACTCTCTCGTCGAGCCCGACGGTTCAGTCCGTACCGTTACGTACACTGCTGATGCCGTCAATGGATTCAACGCTGTCGTAGAGAAAACTCCACTTGCTCCAGCTCCAGCCCCAGTTGTCCGCGTTGCCCCAGCCCCAGTCGTCCGTGTTGCCCCTGCTCCAGTTGTCCGCGTTGCTGCTTCTCCAGTCCCAGTTCGTATCCCTCAACAAACTCAACAACAAATTGTCGTTTTGCCCCAAAACTACAACTCCGGACTTGGATACTCTGGAATCTACGGCAATAACTACTACGGTGGACTTCTTAGCGGAGCCGGTCTTTACAATGGAGCTGGCCTTTACAACGGAGCCAGATTCATCAACGGTGGAGGACTCCTCAACGGAGCTAGAGTTATCTATGCTTAAAAAGTATCCCACAATAATCATCAATTTTGAGCAAACTTTTTTACCCTAAAAGTTCTACCATCAAATTTTATAGGAACAAATATTTTCCCATCACAATATTTCACAAGCTCAAAATCACCCAAAAGGATTATTTTTTGTCGAAAGCACAATATTTTAGCGTGAAAATGTTACTTTAATTTCTCTTTCTCTTCATATAGCAAATATTCTTGGAAAATCCTCTTATTTTTTACTCAACCCTTCAAATCCCTTTACTTCCCCCAAACGCTTTGCATTCACAGCTGCATTTGTTAATTAAGCTACAATATGAAAACTGTGTTGTATTTCAATGGGAATATTTTCTTTTCTCTCTTTGCAAGCCCTCCGAAATTTTTTTCATGGAATAAATAACTTTAACAATCGAAAAAAATACCTTCTTGTCTTTCGCTCAAATTCTTCCTGGAAACATACTGCATTTTAATTTCTCTCCAAGTAATTAAAAGTCACACTTTCAAACTTCATCTCTTTTATTACTCAAAGGCTCACTTTTTTGTCGTATTTCCCGACTTGCTAAAAAGACACTTCTCGTCAAAATTTTTTTTATCATCTAATGCTTTTTTCCATTTGCTCCACATTTGTCCCCATTTGGCCTACAACTTTTAAAACTTTTTCTCAGAACCTTTTCGCACATTCCCCATCCACAGTTTCCTGCAGCAGTTGATGTTCAAAAGTGCATTTTTATCATTAATTAACTTGCTTGCTCCAGATTTCAATTCATACAGAGTTAGTCCTCGAAAATTTTCAAATGAGTGGTTCCTTATAATTGCAATTACTGAGGGAATTTGTAATAAAAAAGTTTTTACAATGCCAGAATTTAAATTACAAAATAGTTTGGTAATTTTTTCCATGAGAAATTGTTCTGTTACGTGAGCTCCGGTAAACTCAAGCGTATTTATTGCAAATGAGACAGCAATGGAGGATGACTCTGACAGCACGTGCATGCAATGTGACTGGAATTTTAACGCCGAATTCAATGCTTTATAATATATATTAATAAAAAAATTAATGAAACGTTGAATTTCGATTCTGATTCTGGGTTGGCTGGAAACTTGACGGAATTCTGTCATTAACCAGTGAAAGTGGTGGAAATTAAAATCCTCATAATTAATGCACTTGTTTTTTACCTGCTCAAGCGTATCTTCATCCCAACCACAGCACTTGCATTGTAGATATGTGTCCCATAATTTTTTCGTTTTGAACTTCCGAAAAAAAATTGCTTAAATTGTTTGAAAATTTGCTCCTTATTAGGGGAAAATATTTTACGTAACCGGACGTCTGCAAATTCATATGTTGTCAATAATTAAGGGCATTTTCAGGCAATATTTACCAACAAATTAAATATCGTCCGCTAAAGTGCAAAAGGGGCTCTAATTTTCGGAACTTTATGGGAAAAGCAAAATTATAGCCCCTTTTGCACTTAAGCCGACAATTTGTAGACTTTCCCAATTTTTCACCCCATTTCCTTCACGTGAGTTCCTTACTCAACACGCATTTAAATATAATCATATGAAACCGCGGGCATCCCTGAACTTTACATGACCACCGAGCCTGGCTTAAATATTCATATATTTTCGTATGTAAATCCTTGGAAAATGCACCTCCTTTGAAAACCCACAATAATGGAAACAAGCTGTAAATAAGTTTGCGGCTTGTACTCAATTATTTTACCTCAGATCTATAGGCCTTTTATTAATACAACTCCATCACATAACGATTCCTCACGTGCCCGTAAATTCTCAGAATTTTACAAGAAGATGAGAAAGGACTGCAAAAACCACATGAAAAACTGGATGTAGAATTAAAACTTGCGAATTAAAGCTTAAATGAGGAGCAGATGGGAACATGTGGGAAAGAGCAGGGAGCAGATGTGTGTAAGAAAAATGGGCTGAGTTCCGGCAAGGAGATTATTATAATGCAGTTTCCCAATTATTATGTATCAAATATATAAAGCAGCGTGTACATTGTAAATGAAGAAGATTGACTGGGTCAACTTTTCTTAATTCTGGCCATGTCTATGGACCGGCATGAGAGCAAATAAATCAGGTTCCATGCTGATTTGAATATGTACTTCGAAGATGAGCTTGCTACTACAATAATTTACTTGATTTTTACACATGTCAGTCTCGTTGGGACAATGGATCATCCTCAATTGAAAACCGGTAAATTGGCCAAATTATTGTCAGACTATTTATCCATATGCTAATTCCACGGGTCCAGTCTACTATATAAAGTGGGCAATTTTCCCAAATTTCTATCATTCGTCTCTAATCTCTTCCTCAACTACTTTACTAATTATCTTCCTCTCTGGAATTATTTTCCTAACTTTTCATCATGTTCAAGGTGAAAATTTCAGAGTACATTTTTCGCTACAATTTTGGCCAGGACAAATTTTCAAAAAATTTTCCATATCAAAATTTTAATATTTTTTTCATTTATTTCAGGTCGTTGCTTTCTTCGCTGTTGTGGCTGTTGCTGCTGCTCTTCCCCAAACTTTGGTTTTGGGAGGTGCTCCAGGTATGTAACTTTCAAATTTTGTCAAAATTAATCTTTCAAACCAAAATAAATTTTGCGGAACAAAAATTATTTTACCGCGAAAACTTTTTTATGAAAATTTCTAAAATTTTTCAATAAAATGGGAGTCTACAGAAAATACAAGATTTCCTACTTGAATTTTAAATATTTTCTCATTTCACCCCAAAAAATTTTCCAAATCCATTTCTCCGATTTGATGGGCGAAAATTTCAAAGATATTTTCTAATTAATTTTCAGCCGCCCCTGAGGTACCCGCTCAATACAGCTTCTCTTACAACGTGAACGATGCCACCACCGGAGACCACAAATCCCAGCAAGAGACCCGGGACGGAGACAATGTCCAAGGAAGTTACTCCCTCGTTGAGCCTGACGGTTCAGTCCGTACCGTAACTTACACCGCTGATGCCGTCAATGGATTCAACGCCGTCGTTGAGAAGTCACCAGTTGGCCCCCAACCCCAAGTCAATGCTGCCCCAGTTGTTGTTGTTGCTGCTGCACCCAAACCAGTTGCTGTCCAACCTACCTTGAGAGTTGCTCCAGTCGCTGTTAAGCCCGTTGCCAAGCCTACCGTGAAAGTTGCTGCCAAGCCACAAGTGGTTGTTTTGCCCCAAGGCATTAACCAAGGACTCCTCAACCAAGCTTACTACCCAGGCTATTCTGGCTACCCTTACACCGGCTACCCATACAACGCTGGCTACGGATACGGATACTCTGGCTACCCATACTCTGGCTACGGATATTCCGGCTACCCTTATGGAGCCCGTTACCCATTGGGACAGAACCTTTACAACGGCGCTCGTTTCGTCAACGGAGCTCAAATCCTCAACGGTGGAAACCTTCTTAACGGAGCCCAAATTGTTCTCGCCCAATAAATGCTTGGGATTTGGAAATCACTTCACTTGTAATTCAGAAATCCTTTAAAAATATTTTAACAAAATTTTCTTCTTAACTTTTGCTAAAAATGATTCCATTTTAAAAGCATGCGGGTAAATTTTTCCCAAAATAATTACAATAAAAATCAATATGATGCAAAACTACACAAATTTTGGTTTAATCATACACAGCTTTTATTCACATCTTCAAAAAATGGACTTTTCTCCAAAATTACCAAACTTTGGAAAATGTATTTTTTGGAAGTAATGCAGAATTATTTGAGGAATTAGTGCAAAATTTTGGGAAATTCTCAAAGTTTGAGTATTTAAATTTTTTGCTAAAATTTGACCCCTTAATTTTGAACTCTCCCATAAGAAACGGAGGACAACCGATGAATTCTCCCCTTCCCTCCAGGAACGTAGCCGATCCAATAATAAAACGAGTCGGGTCTCGCAGAATTAGCATCCTCATAGACAAAATTAACCGCCAAAACCACATATTTCCCGCCATTTTCCAAAAATGGCCGGATACCCGAAGTCAAAAGCCCCCACTCCAACTGACCGAAAATCGATTGTGGGAAAATATTCAGTTTGGTTTTGGGACCCCCAAAAATGGGTAAAATCCCAAAGCCCTCAACATCCCCCAGAGATTTGTCCTCAAGGGTTTGAAAAACACCCGAGTTGTCACCCTCATTTTCCCGCTCCTGTTTGAAATTGGAATTTTCCAATGTTACATAAGCCCTTAAAAATTCAATCCGGTTTTTAGGACCTAAAGTGAATTTTTGGAGGGAAGTATCCCGGGATATATTTCCCCGGCCACTTTTCTCATGACTGTAAAATTCAACAAGGTCTGGGACATATTTACGAGGATTGTAGGTGTCCTTTTTGAGGGATTTTTGCGCCGCGTCCTTGAAAATTGAATATTTAAACTCTTGGGCTAGGCAAGGACCAACGGAGCGTATGTCAGGGAAGTCGGAACTTATCACATCATTTCCGGGGTAAATTGCAAGGGATTTTCCATCACACCAAGAATACTGGAAAATTCGGACGCATTTTCCAAAAGTATCAATGGATTTAACTTTTCCTCGAAGTTTTCCCAGTTTCTGACATCCGCCTTGGAAAGTTGCGTTCGCAAATGTGTAGTCTTCAAATTTGCCTAACAATTTACATTACATATATCACAAATAAATTTCACAAATTCAAATATTTTTCCAAATTCAAATTTCATCAAAATTCCAAAGTTACTCAAATAATTATTTATTTGAATTTACCCGTGAAATTCTCGCCACTATAAAGTCTAGCCTTTGGGGATTGCACTAAATCTGTTCAAAGAAAAATAAAATTTCATGTTTGAATTTAACCCGTTATAGAACATGGATTTTCTCCGCTTTTAACTCCTGTCAACTTCTAGAATTTTAAATTGCAAAAAATGGAAAATATGAAGCGAAAAATGAATCAAAAAAATTTAGTGGGAATTACTCCTCACCGTCAACAAAACCGGAGCTCGGATTGCCATAGCCCCATTGATCAGCATCTCCACTATCAACCTGCTTATAATCATACCCGTCATAATCCCCGCTTCCGGAGCTACTCGAACCTGAAGTTTCTAAAAATTAAAGAAATTTCAATCATTACAGTTTTAATTAAATATTCCCAATCATTTCTACTCCTTACTTTATACTTTTTTCTCTCGAAAATAAAATTCTTCAAATCTTACCATTATTTCCTCCTCCCAACCCTGAGACAAAGGCATCAAAGTTAAAGCCTTCCCCAGAAGTTTCTTCCACTAAAGTTGCACTTATGAAGAAGAACGTAGAAAAAATTAAACTTGTTTGAAATCCCCAAGATAGCATTTTGCAAAATTAGGCTTATTCTTCATACACACGTATAATTCAATTTTTATCAAATGTTTTAGCTAATAGGGTCAGAACTTATTCCACAAATTGTGAGACGTAAAAAGCCAAAAATCTTAGTGTGACATGACCAATGGCAAAAATTAATGCAAAAAAATTTAAGCCAACTGACAAGCTGGCAGAATCCTCAGGATAAATGAGCGTTGAGTCAAAATTGACTCATGTGTCTCGTGATTACAAAGGGAATTGAGGCCTTCTGCAATGATAAGTAATGTATTTGCATGAAACATGCAATAGTTTTGATATCAAGCCGGAAACACAATTGTCAAGAGGATGAGTCTTGTCTTTGAAACCAAAAGTGACCTACAAATTATCCCATGCTTAAGCTTCCGAATGATGCATTCCATACAGATCAAGTCATTTGGGCAACAAATAATTTTTGACCATTTAAACTCTGTACTTTTAGACGTGCAAATTATAAGTAGCGTATATTTTCTGCATTGTAATCAAATACTTCAATTATTATTGGAGATTTTCAAATTTCCCAATAAAATTATTGTATCAACGGAAAATGTGGCCGAATTCGAAAAATTTTTATCGAATGCCATCAAAAATTGAAAATGGATCTTAACCAATGCAAAAATATTTTCCACTTCACTTGCAATTTTGGCAAATATATACAAAGCATAAGGAATGGAAAAGAGAGAACTGGATTACAAGCGGGGACAAGTGAGACGCATTTACAAAAGTTGCGTGTATGCAATGACAAAGGAGCCCAGCCAGGATAATCCATCAGATTTGACATGATCTTCTTTACGTAATGACAGTCGTCTATTGCAAATATGGGCTTTCCATAAGTGAAGACGCCGTTTGAGTGGATGAGCCTCCTCATACATAGTAATGTAATGTAAGGCAGTGGATTTTTCGCACAAAGAGAGCAACATTCTCCAAGTGGATTGACAGGGCCAGCCAAACAGGGTCCTCAAATCAATGCAAGCCATAACTCGATGAATGCATAATAAATTTTGAGCCCATTAATCAACTCACCACTTTTTCTCACCATCCCTATCGCTCTATAAGTAAAGAGCATGTTTCCATGCATCTTCAAATATATATATCATGTCCATTTCCATATACACAAAAGCATCAAAAAGTTCCAATGGAAATAACAAATTAAATAAATGATGCTTCAAAAAAGTAGTAGCAAGGTTCTTGCATTAAAATTAGATTCACAAATGTGGATTCGTGGCGGAAATACATGATCTTTCTGCCCAGACCAATTCACTATAAAAGCCTTGTTTGTGCTCCCAAAGTTATCATTCTTTCTTTTTCAACTCCCTTATCAGCAGCGTCTTTCCTAACTAATTTTCTATCAAAATGATTAAGGTAAGTTTTTATCATTTCCATTGAATTTTTAAGGCCCCATTTATGGGGAATATAAATACCTAATTTCAATTTATTTAAATTCAGGTCGCTCTTTTCTTTGGACTCATGGCTGTTGCCTCGGCTCTACCTCAGGCTTTATTTCTTACCGGTGCTCCAGGTTTGTCTTTAAATTATGTTAATGCCATAAATAACAATCTATCGTTGGCCAGTATTTTTGTCCACATTCAGATCGAAATTTGTGTCAAAACTTTCAAGAAAGTTTGTTCAACATTTTTAAGAAATTGTGGTCAAAATTTTCAAGAAAGTTTGGTCAAAATTTTAAAAAAAATTGCCAAAATTTGCAAGAAAATTTTGTCAAAATTTGCGAGAAAATTGGGTCAAAATTTTCAACCAAGTTCTGTCAAAATTTTCAAGACATTTTGGTCAAAATTTTCAAACAGATGTCGTCAAAAATACAAAGTTCTATTGAAATTTTTAGCCAGACCAGCTGAGCCGGCCGACGGTTATCCCCAATACAGCTATTCCTACAGTGTGGATGACCCAACGACGGGTGACCGTAAATCCCACCAAGAGTCCAGAGATGGTGACAGCGTTCAAGGAAGTTACTCCCTGGTTGAGCCTGACGGTTCAATCCGCACCGTCACTTACACCGCCGATGCAGTCAGCGGTTTCAATGCCGTCGTTGAGAAAACCCCTGCCGTTGCTCCACCTCCACCACAGCCACGACCAGTCGTAGCAGCCGCTCCTATCGTCCTCGCTCCCAGACCCGCTCCCGTTGTTCGACCAACCATCGCCATTGCTCCAAGACCACAACCCCAAATTCTCGTCTTGCCCCAATCTGTTAACCAAGGACTCATCAACCCTTACTATCCTTACTCAGGCTTGCCAATCCAACAGCTCCTCGGAGGCCAGCAGATTCTCAGCGGTTCACAGATCCTCGGAGGCCAACAGATCCTCGGTGGTCAACAAATCTTGGGAGGAAACCGCATTATTTTGGCATAGAGTCATGAATTTCTAACCAAAAGATTCTGATTTAATCTTCAGAGTCCATTGCCAATGGATACGCTTAAAAAATATATTTTTGATATGCTTTCTTTCTCCTTCTATTATTTTCTTCCATGCATCAAGTTTTGTAGTCATGTGCTCTTAAATCCTTGTTATACTTTTTATAAACTAAAAATTTCTTGTTTCATTGTTTGATGGTGATATTTTATCATATTAACTCTATTGAAAATAAATCAGCGCAAAATAAGCAAATAATTATTTTCCTCGTTTTTCCTCATTTATCGCAATCTACATTTTGCACATCCTCTTGCATAAATACTTTCCTCAGCTCAAACAAAGTGAAAAGCTTATTTGTATACGCCAAAAAGCTTTCAAAAATGTTGAACGTGACCGGGCAAGGATTTAGTCAAAATTCTTGAAAACTTCTACCAAATCAATAATACTTGTTTAAGTCTTGGGTAAAAACTGTCACAGGTTTTGTCTCATACTAGCAAGGCCAATAAAGTTCACTATTTAGACCACCAACTTTGGTCAACCTGGTCACAATATTGGTCATTCTTTTCAATTTTTTGGCCTGCTTGGAAATTTTTGTCTTGGCTTTTTACCTATTTTTTCCATATCTCACAATCCTTTGATTTTTGTGTCTCCCTAAATATTTAGCACAGGGATTCTACTTAAGATTAATAAATGAACCTTTCAAATCCTAAGCTTAAGTCTCAATAATTGCAATTTTTACATTTTGCCTAAATATTTAATAAAATTGACGTTATTTTTGATGACTTTACAAAATATTGCTAAACGATTTGCTATACAATAAACAAAATAAATTCAGATCCCATTGAAAACTTTTGAAAATTTTGACATTCTTTCAGCCAGAGACAATAACTAGAAGTTTAGAATTTTATTTTAATTTTTACTTAAATTATTCTTGTCTTCCTTAAAATGCTAAAAAATGATGGATTGTGCACTATAATCTGTCAAGATAGGTGTCAAAATATGATTGAAAATGAGGAAGTCAATGTAAAATCTCAACATACCCCAATTCTTGACAGGAGTAAGAAAAAAACTTACACAATCAATTTTTGTCTTATACTGAAAGGGAAAGCGTAAAAAATGTAATAGAGGAGGAGGATATTTAGCATTAAATGGAAGATGAATAATTAAATGATGTTGACACACACAGGCAGAGAGATGTTGTGTGAGCCTTGGAGGAACGTCCATAATAAATGCGCATATCAATTAGACCCCCTACAACTTGATGCTCACTCCAATGAGCCAAGAACAAGATCCAGTGAGCATTGTGAGACACATGACACCTCAAAAAAAACTGGACGGACGGGTCATGCAAGCTGTCACTCTAAGAGATTATCCTTTATCAACATTCCCTTTATTAGCATGAAGATGCTTCAAAATTAGCGGATCCTCAGCTTTTTATACATGAGTGTGCATCTTCCTATAGAGACATCCTCTTTGTAATAAAATCAACAGGGCTGATTTTACAAGTGAATGGTAGCTGGAGATAATTGGTCTATGAATTATTTATACGGCTTTTGGGCGTGTGCGGATTTCTAAGAATTTCGTCCCTTTTTTCTCAGCTTTTCACTATCTATAAAAGCGGGTCCAGGGGAATTTCCAGCATCAGTCATCTTCCAGTTTTATCCAACTATATTAATATTATTCACTTGGATTTTCCATTCCTTAAAATGTTGAAGGTAAATTTTTATTAGAAAATTTAGTTCAAGCTGTACTTACACTTTTCCAAATTAGCTGCTAACTTTGTTAAAACTTCTCTCAACTTTATAACAATTTTTGTCTAGTTCGCCAAATTTTCGGTCAATTTTCGAAAATTTCTGTCCAAATTATGAGAATTTCCGTCAAAATTGCAAAAAGTCAAAATTTACCAATTAAAGCTGTAAAGTTTTCCAAAATTACTGGAAAATGATGGTGGACCCCTTTAATGATCAAAGTAGATTTAAAATTTTTCAAAACTTTGGTGAAATTTGCTCAAATATTTTTTGCATTTGACTATACATAATCCCGTTAACAGATTTTGGTCCTGCATTCGATTCCTTGAAAATGCAACAGCTTTTCGGGTAAATAATATTTGAAAATGTTTTCCACAGATCGCAGCCTTTTTCGCGGTTTTAGCTGTCTCTACAGCTCTACCCCAACTCCTGACAACAGGCCAAGTTGTTGTTGGTCCCGGAGGGCGTACACCTGTTCGTGTGGTTAAGGTCCTGAGGAAAGTCGTTCCAGAAGGTAAACTCAAATTTCCTAAAAATCACAGTTAAAAACAACAACAAATATGTTTCCTACCCTACAAGTAACAAACCTGTTATTTTTCAGTGAGATTGGCCGAGCCAGAGCCCGAGGCCGCTTATCCCCAATACAGCTTCTCCTACAACGTTAACGATGCCGAAACCGGGGACAACAAGGTTCAAGAGGAGACCCGTGACGGAGACAATGTCCAAGGACGCTATTCCCTCATCGAAGCCGATGGCTCTCTCAGAACCGTCACTTACACCGCGGATGCTGTCAACGGATTCAACGCCGTAGTTGAGCGCACCCCCGGAGCTGCTCCTCCACCACCTCAACCAAAGGCTGCTCTGCCAGTTGCTGTTGTTCGGAGCCCCAGCCCCGTTCAAGTAGCTCCAGTTGTTGCGGTAAGGAAGGCTGAAGTTAAAGTTGTTGCTCCTGCTCCAACTCCAAAATCTTCCTCTTCCGTCGTTGTATTGCCCCAGGCTGAAGAACCTCAATCCGTTATCGTTTTGCCCCAAGCTCCCTTCTATGGAGGCTACCCATCCTTGTACCCTTATGGACACCATCCCTTCAACTACCCCTCCGTCTATCCTTATGGAGCTGGATACGCCACTTCCGGTCAAATTGTTAATGGCAACTCTATTTTGGTTCATCATTAAATGTTCCTCAAAATTACGTCTTCTTCCAGGGAATCTCTCTCAGAAACGAATAATTTACTTGTAAAATTTCTTTAAATATTTTCTTCCCCGAATTTACTTCACTTTTGCTTTAAATAATTGGAAATAAAGTCAAACCATACCTTTTTTGGCATTTTTGAATTTATTATCTCGACAAGATACGAAAATTCTCATTGAAGGACCTAGGATTTTTGCAGTGATTATTTTGACTGACATAATCGAAACTTGAATCAGGCAGCATGAGGTAACGCTCATAGCTTTAAAATAATTGCCAATGCCGTTACGTAGCAATAAAAATTGTAACCTTTAAGCATGTATTGGGAAAAGGTAAAGTAAAGACCATTAGAATGATTTATCCTTTTTGGAAAAATCTCAAACCTGTAAATTGTTTTTCGGTTGCCCTTGCGTCTGACATATGTATGTACATATGTACAAGCTATCGCATAATTTATGAAGCTTGAAGTTCTAGCCTACCATTATCATAATGTTATGAGCATTGTGATTCCTATCCATATGAATTACACAAGGATAGTGAGAATGATCATGCAATTTGTAAATTGATTCAGATTAGTGGAGTAAACAAGAATGGCTGGGTGATTAGTCAAGTGATGCACTCAGCGCAGAAATGTGACAAGTGTCTAGCTAATTTTTATCTGCACTAAATCTCCATCTCATTATCAACCTGAATGGCAGGAGATATCAAGCTCATAAAGATCTACGCTGTCACTGATAATTTTTCTCACTCCTGTGCTCACTTTCCCATATTCTCAAAATTTTTGACCAACGCAATAGCATAAGGGTCAATTCAACCAGAGTAAACTTGGGTATAAAATATTTCATGTTTTGACACACAATTTACATGTGTTATCCTTTTCATAACAAAAAATATTTTCTTCTTGTCATGACCAAAACTTCAAATAAGTTTTCGCCCTTACGACACTTGGATCCGTTTGCATATAGTTTATGGGGTATTCCCATTCACTTTTTATTGCTTTTGTTTTATTGCTAACGCAGGAAAAGTAAATTAGATTGATTCAAACTTCTCATCAGAGTCCTTCGATAAATCTGAGCAAAGTGGAAAAATACAATGGGTCTGCCCCTGCCGTTCCAATAACACTTTGTCTGCAATCCTTTAGGCATGAGCGGGAAAGTGGACAATACAGTGAGTCTCTCCTCAAGATGGAAGGTTGAAGGTCTCAAGGAGAGAAAAACAATAGAAGGATACACAACCACCGGATATTGTAGGCTCAGGGACAAGGGCAAAGTGTTTCTCAAAGCCAAACATTCCTTCTTATCAATTAGCCCTTTCCAGCCCAGGAATTACTTATCTGTTAAAATGTACATTAATCTCCAGCAAAGCTCACTATGACAGGGGGACTAAATATGGACCTAAATATTATTACAACGGACTTTGAACTCTTTGATTCAACTCCACTTTATGCACTTGTGCCATTTATTATTTACTCTCTTTATTATTAATACTTATCACTTGCTCTCTCAATTATTAAATCGTTCTGGGTTTAAAATCTAACAACTTGTAAACAATCTCAGGAATCCTTTATCTTCCTTGTTGTTGTGGAACATTCTTTCCAAAATCTCACTTACATTTCAAATAACAATACTAACGTTTACTTTTACATAGACTAAAGTCAAGGTACTTTTTCTATTCAACTCTCACAGCTCTAAATAGAGGCAGTGACTATACAGAAATATCATTCTATTATTTAGAAAAGTGTGAATATTTGTACAAGGGAATAGTCAGGAATAATTTATTACACCGCACATATTCCACAAAATGTCCTGGACCTTCCAAATGAAAAGGAAATGAGGTTGAAGGCTGAGAGCTGCGGAACAACGACCCTTATAACCCTTCCCATGTTTACGTACCAAAGGAATCTCCTTTTCTCTTGGCAACAGAATACATATCGGACAAAATCTCACTTTACCTTTCATCCTTACCAAATTCAGTTGTAGCTAACTCACGGGACGGTTCGGACTTATTCTAAAAGTTTTACTCGTATTTAAATATTTTTCACACATAAAATTTCAGAGGTGCAAGAAAACTTTGCCTATTAAAGTTGTCTCGCAATTTTCACCAAGAGTTTTATATTTATAGAAACTTGCCAGTGCACAATGTCTGATTCACAACTTATTTCCTCTCATTCAGAGGAGAAGAAAGACTTTCCACATGCATGTGGAATTTGTGAGGAGCGATTTTTAACTACAAAAAAGCTACAAAGCCACGTCAGAACTCACACTGGAGAAATGCCGTACAAATGTGAGACTTGCCCCAAACGTTTTGCAAACTCAAGTAGTTTGATACGTCATTCAATAACACACAGGGAGGAGAAGCCCTTCAGTTGTCAAACCTGTGGCAAATCATTCACGTCAAAGCAGTCTTCGCAAGACCACCTCATTTCGCACACGGGAGAAAAACGCCACAAATGCGAAATTTGCTCCAAGAAATTTGCATCCAAAGACACTTTAAGAAGACATGGTATATATACTCACACCGGAAAAAAACCCTACAGCTGTAAATTATGCAGCAAATCATTCTCGCGTAAATTTATCCTAAACGAGCACCTCATTGCTCATACGGGGGAAAAGCACTACCCATGCGAAACTTGTTCCAAAAGATATTCTTGCGCAAGTGATTTGAGAAAGCACCGGCAAGTTCACTCGGAAGGAAGGCCATTCAGTTGTGGTGTCTGCAGTAAGTCATTCAAGCGAAAAGAATGTTTGAAACAACACGCTCGGGTCCATACAAAAGATAAAACATGCCTCGTATGTAACATCACATTTAGCCAGGCCAATTTATGGAAAAATCACCAATTGACACATCCGCGAGAAAAGCCCTTCAAGTGTGGGATTTGCGAGAAGAGTTTCATTGGGAAAAAAAGTCTGGACCTGCATGCATCATCTAAACACACAAATGAGAAGCAATAAGAGAGAGAGAACCAGGGTTTTGTACGGGGACTAAACATCAGTGATGCATCTACACTTTTACCGATCTGAAGACCAGCATTGCTAAATTTTTGTATAAAAAAGGATTTTTTTTATATCTACTCATTTCCCATTGTTCCAATTTGTTCATCAAATTCAATTTTTGGTTTGATATTTTGTAAGTCCAATCATATTTTAAAATACTACTTGGATAATATGTAGTTACATTTAATCAAATTAACAAGGGTTAGTATAACCCATTTATGTATGCACTACTTTGCTACTCTTACCATATTCTCTACAATAATATTATTATGTACATATAATTGTCAAGACATGATAGTGTCCGAAAGCCTGAAGCCTTATGCCTGAATTTCTTCTTCCATAAATGCACGCAATTAAAATGATTTCACCTAAGTTCTCCTACATTTTTGGCGTTACACTCACAAAAAAAGGCTGTAAAATTCTTGCTTTAGAAATTTAATTATAATTACCAAATTCACATTGTCCAAACAACTTCCTTAGACCCAAAATTTTTAGTGTAATATTTGCTGAGCCCAACACTTTTTCAAATTACTTTATCCATACATTACATAAATGTATACATACATATAGTTACCTTCAATAAAATTACTTATTAATGTGAATATCATCTCAAATAACCTACTTTTCAGTGATTATCATTATTACAACAATAATTGACAAAATGTGCGTGTCTAATGTGCTCATAATTTTTGTAATATTGTTAATTCAGAGCCCCCGTCGTCGATAATAAAATTAATGGCAGCTAGTACTAGGAACAAGTATCCGTACCGTACAGTAGAGAATGAGAACACAGCCTAAAAATTTATTGGCTTAGCTTCCACATTAATTGCAATAATTCAAAAAGTGCATATAATATTTTCAACTTACAAGTTCCATCCATCCTATGACCTTCGCCCAGCTGTTGGCCCCGCAGCAACAAATTGTTCTTTCTTTCATTCCTACTTCATGGAAAAAATAGATTGTATATATGTAAAGCTCCGGAATTTTGTGTTCTCTTCTCCTTCCACACTGCGTGTACAGTTGTGCTCTGAGAGTGAGAGTTTACAAAGGAGGATTGCTTCAGGTGCCAAGATGGGAAAACTTGCACATGTGTATGCTTGGAGTAGGATCGTATAGGAACGGAGGAGTGGGAGGCGGGGATTTAATCACCTCCCTTTAGTCTGTGGAGTTTTCTTATAGCCCTATGGCTTTCTTATGAGGTTCTCGCGCTTTCTGTTAGGGAGTTCTGACAATTTTCATCAAATTATTATTATAATGCGAAGTCCCGTAAACTATAGAAAAAGATGCAGTGACATCAAAGTATGTTTGCCTGTCTGTGGAATATTTGAAAAATTACGTAAAAAATGATTTTGAAGAAAAATTTAAAATTTTTAACCCAAATTGTTTTAAAATTATAAAATTATTATTTTAAAAACTGGAGTTTCTCAAACGCTACATGAAACCCTTACCTTCGAAATGTTAGTATGTATTATATAAAAATGTACATATTTTTATCCATCGTGTTTAAAGTCTTCGGTCCTACATAAGCAATGTTGACTGCGCTCTGTACGTACAGTGATGATAACCCTATTGGGAGAACCGCTGGAAAGAATCAGAGGGGAAGTAATTTTTTCCATTCTAATCTACAGTCTAAAAGTGTCATCTCTGCATCTCTTCGATTCTGCTATGTACTCTTCATTTTCTCTTTCCTCATTTAACAAAATCATATGCCACAGACTTTTTGGATGATCGCTGTGCAAAACAAACAAACAATTTCAGGGCACAATATTATTATGGTAGGTTACCTTATCATTGAACTAAACAAATCATTCAACAAACCATTCATCGTGACGACTGTTATCAAATTCGTATCCACGTCAAGTTAACAATAAGTGTTGATGGAAAGGAATTGAAGAAAATTTCCCATGCATTCATTATTATTTTTATTATCATCCTTTTTCACATTTCCGCAATCTAAATAACACTCTATTAAAATTAATTGTTTTCTAGAGCCATAAAGATCCCATCAAAAGTTATTGAAAATAAAATGATAATAATTATCATTTACTTCGAATATATATGTATATCATACACCCGAGAACGGTTTTTCCCGTCATTAAGTCACTATAAAATTTTAGCGGAGATTGCCAATAATATAAAATTTTATTAATTCGGCAGAATTACCCAAATGTCTGTATTAAATGCCAGAGGTGTGTCAGCACTTATGAGGGATTATAGATAAACCCTTCATTTGATTTTAAAAATTAACTAATAATTTTATGAAAAGATTTTTCAAAAATTTCGAAATATGTATCGTCAATTACAACATAATGGTTGAATTTTTTTTGTAATTTTGGGAGGAAAATCAATTCTCCTCTTGGTTTGACCTTTTCCGGCAAAATTCTATTGTTAACATTGAGGTCATTAGCATTTCGACAACTGCCCATATCTACAATGTTGCTTAAATCAATGGGGACCAATTTGGGCAAAGTGTCGATCTCACACTCTAGTTTGTACAAAATCACGATTGAATTGACAAGTATATACTTGACGTATGAAAGGATAAATACAAAAGTTGAAAATTTTATCAAGATAACGCAATTCCCTTGCAGACTTATTAGTTTATTCTAACCGTCATGTAAGATAAAATACTCCATTCCTCATTTTTAATTAACAGAGCAACAAAACATTTCTGAGTCAAGTCCATTCCCCAATGGTAAAATAACAAATTGCAGGTCCAACCACTAAATATCGTACCTCAAGCTCATAGAGCCTTTGAACTTTAAATGCTCAAGGCCAAGGACAAAATATTTATCGTAAATACAACATTTTGTCGCACAAACATTAAGTTCTTCTAATCCATGGAATATCCTTTGTGTTATAGTGCATATATCTAGCTAGCCAAGTTCCGTCTAAGAGAAAGCTCCTATAATAATTACTTTATACAATCCCCTTTGAAGTTCGTTTATGTTATTGAACAGCCCTCAGAAGATTAACCCTTCCAAGGTATAAATTGACTTATTGTTAAGCCCAAGGACCAGAGGTGTGGATTATTGACCCTTAGAACCATTTCTACCAGTTCCCTTTTCACATCTTTTATTTTGCTTCCAGCACAAGTATCCTTCTCTGCTCACCATAGAAAACAACAAGGATAAAATTCAATCTCTTAGTTTCCTACTTCATACTTTTCGCGTTGTCCTTCCAAAAAGGATATAAAATTCTTGCTTGAGAAATTAAGCTATAATTACTAAATACACAAAGCATCTATAAAAAAGTCCTTAGAACAAAAATGTTTCCTGAATCAAGTCCATGCTCACAATTGAAAATTGCAGTGTATGGTTAAATAACAATTTTATTGCTGATCCAACCTGCAAGTACAGAAACGCAAGTTCATAGAGCATTTCGTCGGCTAAAGTCCAAAAGGAGCTATATGCACAACTCGCTTATACATGGTAGTACATGCTAATTCCCGTTTAAGCGATTTCTGCATATAGCTCCTTTTGGACTTTAGCCGACGATTTGAACTTAAAATGCTCAAGGACAAGGTCAAAATATTTATCAGAAACAACAATTTTTCTCAAAAACAAAAAGTTCTTTTCAGCCCATGATATTTTATACACTCCACTTTGAACGCCGTTTGTCTTATTGAACATTCCACAGAAGATTAACCCTGCCATACACATAAATGGACTTAGGTCCAAGGTTCACCGCTCTGGATTATTGACCCTTAGAATAGTTCCAACCTGTTTACTTTTAACATCGTGTATTAGGCTTCCCAGCACTTATCAACATCCTTCTCTGCGCGTATTAGAAAACAACATCGATAAAATTCGTTGCCTTGTTTTCCTACTTCATGCCTGTAATGATTTCGAAGCATATGTATCTGAGTGGTAGATACTGATCATTTTAACGCTATGTGCTAGGCTTATAAACAAAAGGGACAATACATTACAAGAAAAGAGTGTAAACAGAAAAATGGGGAAGCAGTGACAAAAGCTTTATGGGAACCTTTTGTCTCTTCAGCTCTTTCATTCTTCTTGTAGCTCTCGAGCCTGTAATAACTCCTTCAAAGAATCGAACATTAACATTTTGTAGTAATCCCATCAAGACCAGAGATTTAACCAATATTTGCCTCTATTTTCACTTTTTTGGGATTCAAAGAAGCGAATCATAAGCTGTAATAAAATTTGAACATGGGTTGTGAAAGTCTTCATTTTTATTAAGTTTTGAAAACACTTCCACGTGAACCATGTCTGGTTCAGGAAAATCAGATACACAAGGAGATTTGATGTCTCCTACGTACGAGAAGAAAAGTTTTCCACATAATTGCGGAATGTGTAATCTGCGATTTTCAACTTCAAAAAAACTTCAAGACCATGTCAGAACACACACAGGCGAAAAACACCACAAGTGTGAAACTTGCTCAAAACTATTTGCAACCACAAGCAGTCTAAAAATGCACCGTAAACTTCACAATGGAGAGAGTGGGAGACCATTCCGTTGCCATGTCTGCGACAACTCATTCACGACTAATTATTTTTTGACCCAGCACCTGATTACCCACACAGAAGAGAAAAACCACAAATGTGAAACATGTTTCAAAACATTTGTAACCTTAAAACATTTAAAAACTCACGGAAAAGTTCACGAAGAAAAAAAATCATTCCAATGCCTTGCTTGCAGCCAGTCATTTAAGCGGAAATGTGACTTAAAAGTGCATGCACGATTGCACACTGGTTATAAACCTTACCAATGTGATATATGCAAAGCTACTTTCAGTCGGAACCATCATTTGAAACAGCATGTCAAGGTCCATTCAGGAGAGAAACCATACAGGTGCACTGTATGCAGTACATCGTTCACACGGAAAGGTGCTTTGACGGACCATGCAAGGATTCATTTAAACGTAAAACCATTCAAATGTGAATTGTGTGAGAAGCGTTTCACTCACAGATCTACTCTTAATCGACATATAGCCATTCATACGGGTGAAAAACTTTTTAAATGTTCTGTGTGCGAGACGGGTTTCATTCAAAAATACAACCTTAAGCGACATTTATCAGTTCATAAACGTAAAAAAAACATAAAAAAGGAACGTCACATGGGACTTACAGTAATGACGGTTGATAATTTTTTTCAAATCTGCAGCTCCAAAAATTTCGTGGAAAATTCACATGCATATTTCAAAGTCAACTTAAACTTAATGCTGAGTAATGGCCAGAGTTGCAAATTTCTCTTTGGTGATGCCGCCCCACCTGCATAACAGTGAATATAAAATGTTTGTATTGGTTTTAAAGACATAAATGTGCTGTTATTTTATACTAATAATTTTCTTTTAGCTTTCATTTCCACTCTTTAAACTAAGTTTTTAGTTGATCAAATTATACTACTAGTAATAGACAACTAGCTATAAAAACTGATGTTGAAAGAAGGAGTACGTCGTAAGATTTATTCGGCGATGAGCAGAAAGGGCTGTAAGATGGTTTTGAATCACTAGCTTGTATTTTGTTTCTAAACATTTAAATTTGATGTAATCCAGAGTAACCGTTGAAGCATGCATTAAGCTTCTAAGTTTTAGTTGTTTTTCTTCGTGCAAATTAATTTCATGCGGAAACTTGTACTTTTATATCCTATGTAAAAAGTTGATTTGTACTCGTGTGATCATTTACGGAGCAAACGCTGCAACTTAATAATCGTTGTGTATTTATGGGGTTATCTGTCGAGAGGAAACTATAGAGTAAGAAATAGCAAGGTAATATTTTACACATATTGACGTAACAACTTCATGTGTGTTAACGTAAAGCAATCAATAAAATCCAAGAGCATTTATTTCAACTTATAAGAGCTTTTCATACTTTCTGATCTGCATAATTTTGACGAGTAAAGATATTCTATACTCATTTTATAATAATACTTCTTGTGCCCTGCCCCGTCTCTCTGCACAGGGGACCCGGACCTGCCGGAGCAGCCATTCCGTCTATCCTGTCCTGCCCTCAGGAGAGCTTTAAACCCGGCTGAAAAGCTTGGTACCAATGACTTTCTTTAGTTTGCAACTTTTGTATACTTCTAGTAGTTGCTAGCTAAAGTTGGATGATACCGGGAATGCAATGAACCGAATCTATAGTGCCATCCTTCTTTTGCATTGGTTGTTTGTGGAAACTCGAAATTTCATTGCTTCTGTATTGAATACAGTGGCGATTACCGCATAGATTTGCGGGAATACCGACGTCGGGATTAAAGTGTTCGGGATTGCATCCTGGCGGGATTAATGTCAGCGGGAATAACATTACGGTACGTACCGTTGAAAAGCACGTGTGAAGAGCTTGTTAATGATATGTACTGCTTGAAAATCCGATGGTATCATTGTAGTGTAAAACAGGCACCAACCACACAGGTTTATATGCATAATAATTGCCGATTAGTTGTTATGAATATGCAATAATTTCGGAAAATCTTGGCCATCCATAAAAAATCTCCAGAATTTTTTGTATTTTTAACGATCTTAATTTTGTGTGTATATGCATACACATTTAAATACCAGGTCCTCCGAGAACGAGTGTCTTCCTTTTATCTCCATTTCGAGCAAAAGCCTTTAAGGCCCGTTTGTAGCCCCTTTGGTAAAGAGGGGGGAATTTTGCAAAATGATGTAAGATGTACGTATCTACATGTATACGTTGGTTAAAATCTAATTTTAATTTCTACTCTCGAGTTGAAAAATGCTAAAATGCAATAAAAGTTCCACCTATCGATTCACATGATTTTCTCATATGTAGAGAAAATCGTTTAATGTATAATAGAAAAGTTACTTTTATTATTTTTTAAGCTTTTTGACTATGAGAAGTATCCACATACATGGATAAACGTATGGGAATATTTACACAAGAAAGCATTTTCCCAAATGATGCCAACGATAGAGACAAAAGTTAGGAACAACGATACATTTTAAAAACCTCTAACTGGATTACATGAAATAAACTTTTTACAAATTGGTGGATTCATTTAGTGCTGTGTTTAAACCCAAAAATGAAAACAATTGAAATAGAAGCACAAAACCCAATAATTTAATTACTTACTCAAGAGGAATGAGAAACTTTCATGGAAACTCGCCGTACAACACTTACTTTGTAATAATTTCGAAAATGCAAACTGTAAAAATTGATGTAAAAGTATGATAGCTTATAGTTAATTGAAATAAATATTTGCAAAAGCGTGCTTCACCTTATGGAAAGAAATATTTTATGCCTAATTTCAGGATTTGGTTTTATTTAAATATTTTTCATCAAAAATAATTTCTCCCAGTTACTACCGCAATTTTTGGCGTACAATACTTGCGGGAAAAGCTTTGCATGGATGTTGGCTTATTTGCTCATGTTGAAATTAAGCAATCATTGCTGCAGTTTATCTAACAATCTCAACCTTGAGTATTATTTTCATGTTATATTCCAAACCTGTAAACTCCAGCAATAATAACTGGTGCAAACTGCACGTAGGCAAATTGAAGAATACCGATTTGATGAATTAAAAAATGTTAATAACATTTCACTGTACGGAGAGCTTGCAGTCCGAGTGTCTAATAAATACGTGTATAAGTGTTATATAAATTTATATCGCATAGACTACAACCACTGTGAACATAAGGGTTGGCGCAGGAATGTCGGGCAGAGCGTATCCATTCAAAAGAACCTTCTCTTCTTCCATTCTTCCGAGTGCATTTCCTCACAAAAATACAACTTTCCCTCGCAAACCACCACAATAATTCAACGAGAAAAGCTTTAGTTTGTTTCCTTAAAATAATAAAATTATTATTACATTCTTTTAAATTAGGTAAGCCACAGGTGCTTGAGCCTCCGCTTCCACTTCCTTTTTATGAATTCCAACCACCCAGATGCAAAATATTTGAATCACACACTCAATCACTATTCCCAGCAAAACGGAAATAAATGTAGTTTCATAGACTATAAATAATATCGACAAAATTTCCACAACAATAAAAACCAGAAGTGTGATTTCGGTAAAAAGCAGGTACATTTTGATCTGTCTAGGCTTTTTCTGTGTCAAAACAAGGACAATCACATTTTCCTTAATTATTGCACTACTTGTTGCCGAGAATATATATAATATTATCGTGTGAAGTACCAAAAAGTCTTATGGTGGGTACAAAAACTAATTCCCACTTACGCTGTATGAACCTCGGAGGAGCTGCACAGCCATCACCAGTGATGCCGTTGTAAAAATCGTGTTGATTAGGCACGTCATCATTGTTACTACTACTGTAAGTTTCAAAAACTAAAGCATATGTAAAATTCTCCATCTTTTCAAAAGAAGTTAAAAATATTGGAGTCACTCGCTGGGAGAATATTCAAAGCCCCCGTCGTCGATAATAAAATGATTGACATTTAGTACTAGGAACAAATATCCGTACCGTACAGTAGAGAATGAGAACACAACCAACAAATTTCTTGGTTTAGCTTCCGCATTAAATTCAATATAATGAAAAAAGTGCTTATAATATTTTCAACTTACAAGCTCCAGCCATCCTATGACCTTCGCCCAGCCGCTGGCCCCGCAGCAACAAGTTATTCTTTCCTTCATTCCTACTTGAGGGAGCAAAAAATAGATTCTGCACGTAAAAATCCGGATTGTTGTGTTCTCTCTGCTCCTTCCAACCAGTCTGCGCAGTTCTGCTGTGAGATTGAGAGTTTAGGAAGGAGAGGATTGCTTCAAAGGACGAAACTTGTGAGAACTTCCAAATTTCAATGCTTGCAACAGGATCGTATGGAACGGAAGCAGCGGGTGACGGGTGTAGGGTGTTTTATCAACTCCTTTTAATGTATATAGAGTTTTCCTATAGCCCCACGGATTTCTTGAGCTTCTCACACTTTCTATTACGGAGTTCTGACAATTTTCATCAAATTATTATTATATGCATAGTCCCATTCACAATAGAAAAATATGCAGTGACATCAAAGTATGCTGCCTTCTGAGAGTACTAGAAAAAGAGTTTAGAAAAATGTCAAATGGGAGAAAGGATTTTAAGGAAAAATTAATTAAATTTTAAGAAAAATTTAATATTTTTAGCTCAAAAAATTCAAAATTTATTTTATAAAAATTATTATTTTTAAAACAAAGCAAAGTTGAGTATTTGACTTTATTTACAATGCACCAGCTGTGAAAATTTATTGCAGTGACGTATATGCAAAATTTGAACAACAACTGATCTGCCTCAACGTGACTACTATTTATTTACGCAACGATCTTTCAGTATTTTGAGCCTCATGTATTTTCAGTTTTCATGCTTACAAAAAACTTGTTCTTTCTCTCACAAACTTTTTTCGGTTTATGCACTCACTTGTTAAATCCCAATGTTTTCCATTTTAATAATAATGAATGGGTAATTTTTGCAGATTCTGACAAAACAACAAATACCCTCATGTCAACAGAATCCCTGTCTTTCCCACGCTACGAAACACAATGGACCGATTATGTGCAAATACCTGTTTGTGCATGTAAAAACCCATTGAGTACACAACAACGGGGAGGGAGCAAGGCAGAACCCGTTCAATGCTGGAGTTGGTATAGGTGAAAAACACCTAAAAGCAAATCTTCAAAATGTTTACAACTTTGTATTTTCACATCAACCGTCCCCATTAAATATGTATTGCATGAGAATGCATATGTATTTATGTTTTTATGTAGAATTTACGCTGGCAAAAATATGGAAAAAATTCTCAAGTTTTAACCATACAACAATATGTAAATGTCCTATAATCATTTTTTAGCATTCAGATGTAACAAACATCATGGATTTTCTTGCTATTCACATGAAAAGTACATACATACATACGCGGGGGTTTTTATCATAGCAGTTTTGTTATTTAATTTGCGAAGCCACAAGTTTCTTGTTTTTTTTCTAGGATTTCCATGCGAATAAACATGAGGTCAATGAAAGGAGGCTATAAATTCGTTTGTTGGGTAAAGCTAGTTTGCCAGTCTTAAGTCATACTTACAAGTGAACTCAACTATTATTTACAATTTCATTAGAATGCAGTGGACTGTGATCGTTACCCTACTGGGATTCCCAATTGTGGGGCTGGGACGGGAAATTTTGAAAACTAAAGAAATCTTGGAAGGGGTAAATTTATATGTAGATCAGTTTTCTTGTGGAAATAATTATTCTTTCAAAATTCAGAATATTTCAAAATATTCAAAGTTCAAAATCAAAAGATATGAATCAAAAAATTCAGAAATATTTATTCCTTCAAAAAATGTGTCTCAAAACAAAAAATAAAATTCCAATGAATTGTAAAAAGTCACTTGATCATATTTTTAATTCTTACTTTGGGTTTTCCCAGGAGGAGGCTTTGGACTATCCAAAGTTACTCACAACATCCCTTTATTCCTACTCAAATAATTTAACAGATGCAGAAAGGGCAGAGTTGGTGAGGTGGGAAATTCCTGACAATTTTAGGAACAAATTTCCTTTTTACCTCAGTGGATACGACTATGAAGATAGAGCAGGTGCAAATCAGTATAATTTCCAACACAAACTTGGCACAAAAATGTAATAATTTTTTACTTAGTGCGTTTATATTATTATTTCTGCAGTTATCGTAATTGAGTATGGAAAATGGGACACAACTGCAGTAGCGGAAAAGGGCGGAGAAGATTTGGCCACCTTGGAGAAAATAATTGATCAATATGTGGAGAGAATACGAACAGGCTACTACACCCGGAAATCAAATAATATCACAGACCCAGACTCAAGTCCCAATGAGGTCGCTGTCATCATTGACGTCAAAGGAGATAACGTGCTTAAGAGGTTCCGATCTGCCGCAAGTCAGTTTTCACTTTCATAAACCCCTTCTATTTTTTTGGGGGGGGGGGGGGGAGAAGCTCAACATTTTCATTTCAATAATTTCTTTCAGATACAAAGCACTTCATTGAAACCCTAACAAAGCTTTACGGGGGATACGACCAATTCGCTTATGGTTTTCTAATTAATAGTAAGTTTTGCTAAAATACATGCGGTTCATTTCCAAACAAAAACACAACAATTACTTTACAATGCTTAAGGCTAATTAAATAGAAAGTAGACTAGACAAACAGGAATTTTAAATTTTGCAATTTCTGTCTTTGATGTAGCCAATGCCGTTATGAGAGATTTGATTCAAATAACGAGACCATGGACGGCAAAATTTTTGGAGAAAATGGATATCTACGGGACAATTCCCGGCAAATGGATCCCCCACCTCTTGAGACGGATTCCAAGAGATCAACTTCCGCCTGATTACGGAGGCATCAAAGGATTCAAGCCTCTTGCTTTCTTTGGATAATTATTACATATAGTAAGTTTATGCCATCCAGAAAAATACACTGATTGTAAAAACCATGATATCTTTAACATTGAACCCTGTAAATAATAATTTATCTTACATTTTTTGTATGAATTTCCTTTAAATTCTAATAAAAATTACAAAGCTTTTAGAGAAAATATTTTTAAATAGTTTTTGGTATTATTAGTCTCACACAAATCGTGCTCACTCAAAAAACAATGGAAGAGAACTTATTGGAAATTGAAACTTTCGTCAAAATTGAATTATAATATTTCCCTAATTAAAGCCCGTCTTTCAGCTACAAAATCCCACTCTATTGAGTCCATGACCAGTTAATTGACAAATGAAAACTACAGTAATTGTTATTCATTTTAATTTTGATATTTCCTACAGCAGATAGTATTTTTATTCCAGCTCCTAATGCTTGGAATGCGTGAGTGCAATCTTCCAAAAACTAGATTTTGATCATTTTTCAAAACCAAAAGTTAAATGAAACGAAATACCCATTTCATAATTTAACAGCATCTAGAATCAACCAACTACTTGTGGTTGTAAGGGCCATTATTATAACACGACCTATGAGTTTCCAATTTAGAATAATTATTATTCCTACCCTAATGAATCCAATCCATTCAAACTTATTCAGCTCTCAATTTTTAAGGGGCTCACTGAGCATTGGTTATGAGCCGAGGAGACAACTACCAATTCGTTAATTTTTTGTTCCTTCTAATGGAACTTCAAGGGGTTATGAATATTAGAGGAAAATACATAAAAGCATCTTTGGTACAAAGAAAATCTTTTAACGTACTCATATATTATTTGCAAGCTTTTCGGCTAATACATTCAGGGATTAACATTTATGAAGGTGTACATTTACATGAGAAAGCATTTTCCCAAATGATGCTCACGAGAACCAAAAGCCAACAACGATATATTACGCCAAATTAAATTAAATTTTTCTGGAAACAAAGTGTTTCCACCTTTGAGGATTAAAGGTAGGGATCTCAAGCCTTGATTGAACCAAAAATGCAATTAAACGAAAAATTCACAAAATGTTTTTACCTTTTCCAATACACTTAGCCTTTACTGCATGTTATACTTGCCTATTGCCAATTTGAGGAAAAGTCAGGGAATCTTACACAGAGTTGGATTTTCAGGGCTCACCAACCACGGAAACAATTTCAGACGAGCCTTTGGAGGAAATCACTTCTGCACAAGTCTGTGTATGCATCTATGTATAATATGTAAATAACAAGGATATAACAAGATTTTTTTCTATTCAAGGCCAAAACTACATTTGCGGGAGCACACTTGACCACGACCGACTCTAAGATTACCTTCTATTTAGTTTCTAGTTCTACTAGCTACAATCAGGGACACAGTATTATCGACAATAATACCCAAGTGAGTCAAATTCATTTCCCTATCAACGAAACCAAATGATCCCATTTGAGTCCTCGCGGGCTGGATACTTCGCAAATATTTCCGAAACCAAAGACTTTCGGGGCTATCATGCCGCCATTTGTTCAGCATTTCTTGAGAAGATTCATAAAATTCTGCCGTCGCATTGACCAGTGAGCGATTCACAAGCCACGCACCAGTTGCAACTATGAAGCTCTTTAGCTTGATTGTCATGATTGCCTGGTACAAATTCATTGTGATTGAGACCATATAATTTGCAATTGTCAACGTGTACATGTTTCCCCAGAGCTGATTTTGGTAGCGCTGGAGTACTCGGATTACATTGTATTCACTTGCTTTCGATTCCACATTTTTCGAAGAAATCCCTCCATCCATTTTCATATTCCTGATTAATAATAATAATTATTTTTCAAAAGTCAGGTTGTAGCAGAAACTTTTCATGGTTACCAAAAGGAATCGACGAGATACTCATATTTCAATACCTCAAAAAGTCCTAACTTAACCCAAAAAAAGAAAAATATTTGATTTTCTCACCGGAGATAAGTGCTCATCACTTCGCCATGATAGAAAATTATTAGAAGTCCCCAAATCATGGAGTAAAATTGAATGAGCCAGGCATACATGGAAAAGATGGTTAAAGCCCAGCGGAGGAAATTCCCTTGGTATTTTCCATCTATGATTCCAGTCAAGTGGTAGATCTTCCCAGGCTTTGCAATCACCCTCGCAATGTACATGAGTGGGACAATTACCACGCAAATGAGCACCCATCGGAAGGGTCTTGAGCCCGAATTTCCACGTCTTGACCTTAAGCCTGAAATTAGATTCGCAATTATATGTATCTATATTTCCAAGTCCATGTAAATTTGGCAAATACAAGGGGTGAATTACTTACGCTCTTTTTGATTCTCGGCATTTTTCCCCTCCAGCCACATCAGATTATTTGCAAGATGCATATGCAAGCCCAAGTTGCTCGTGGTTTCCACGAGATACACGAAGCAAATAATTGCAGAGACAAGAAGAGGTTGGAAATCCGCCATGTCTTTAGCACTTGCTTTCCCTAAATGGAAATACTTCAAGGAGACATAGCGAATGGTGAGTGTGAGGATGTAGAGAAGCAAGACCAAGACATTGAGGACACAATGTCCCTTCTTCAAGCTCGATGATGTCCTCTCCAAGGATTTACTCGATGAATTCCGCTTCCAAGGTAAAACTCCGATGAACTGTCCAATTTTAACCGTTGAAGCATACAAGCTTGAATGGCTCTCCATTTCAATTATAATAATATTTATTATTGTTGAACGGGCACTTTTTCTAGATCTTGAAAGGTGGCAAGAGATTTCACGCCAAAATAAGGACGCTTGAATAATCGGTTCAAAGTGCTTGCAGCTATATTTTTCTCACTCACTATTTTGTATTTAAAATTTTAAAGTCCAGCGATTGAGTATTTTGCTAAGCAATCAAATAATTTCTGTGCCAAGAAAAACAATTTCCTCCGCCCAAAATGTTTGAGTAAAATTTTTGACAATTTACTCATACGCAGTAAATTCTTGCTTATTTTGGCCGATTCTAATTTCCCAATGCACAATAGACTTTTTCGCCGTTTTGGTTCAGTTCATTTTTGACCAAATTCGAAGTGCATCACTAAAAATAGGGAAAATAATTTTTTA